>PVKE010008606.1:0-47219 GCA_004027555.1 Craseonycteris thonglongyai
ACTATTTCTCCATAGCAAATCAGGGTTTTATTAAATTTTCAAACTATTATAGTTCAGAGAACTTCTAGACACTCAAGTAAAGTTTGTTTTTTGTTTTTTGGTTTTTTCTTTTTGAATTAGGAAAAACATCAAGAAAGAAAGCAAGCATTACTTGTGGGATGGCATATTTCATGCTAACATTCCTTTGTAAAGTTTCAAGAAATTGAAGGGAATGACCAAGAAACAGCCAGGCAAATGATGATTCCAAGTCCTGTCTGTACTGAAAACAGTTGGTCCTAAACACAGGGATGCGATGGTTGGAAATGTACTCAGTTTGTTCTTAGTCTGTCTCAATCATGACTGTGACCATTTTAGCACATCACAGTGGGGAGTTATTTTGTAATGAAACGAGGCAACATGAAGAACAGACTGCCTAGACTGATGCATCATCAAATTCCCAAGCCGTGCACAGAATCTTTGGGGTCCTAGCTCCCTAAGAGAGGAAAAGCTGGGTCTATGGAGGGTTTAGGACTTGGGCTTCTTGAGGGTTGAGTTCTGTTTCTTAGTAACCACATGATTTTAGTCACAGCCAGGATAGCAATGACCACCACACCCTATTGCATCCCCTGCACTTTAGTTACAAGCACGTTTCATTTATTGACCTGTTCAATTCTCACAAATCTGAGAGCCACGTGGTTGTCCTGTCCCCAGTGTACAGGAGAAGGCTCCGAGGGACAGGAAGATCAGAAAATTTGTCTACCATCTCAAAAGCGGCAAGTTGTGTAGTTCTGAGGATTCATTTTCTTTTGTGTGAAGCAGGGGTCATTTCATCTTCATTGCAAGGCTATTGTGAAGTATAAAGAAGTAATAAAAGTAAAAAACCTCACACATAACATGCGTATTCAGTCGAGTTATTAATAATTCCTTTAGATGAAAAACCCCTTCTCCTAACATCCCGCTAGGAACTTGTAATGACTCCTCATTTTATTTAGAGGTTGCTTATATACCAAACTCACAAGCTACCAAGAACCAGAAAAGAAGCCTAAAGCAATCAAAACAGTCTCATCAAAATAAGCCATCAAACAACGCTCTGCCCCACTATGCTCACAGATCTGGGAGCCCTGCTAAAAGTCTGTTTGCTCCAAGGGAGCCCCAATTCCAAGGAACTTGGCTATAAGGCTTCCCAACCCACAGATGGTTGGAAATGCTCATTACAAAGGGGACAGTCTGTGTGGAGCAGGAAGTGACAGCTGACAGTCTGGCTGTAGACGAGGGACCAGGAAGTCCCAACAGTCCAAGAGGAGAATTCAAAATGCAGACGGATCCGGACTCTCTGAGGAGGGTGGAGTCTGTAATAACAGACAACCAGACCCCCTAGAAGCCTATTCCAGTCCAGATGGTAGCACCTTGATACTCATTACGGCAGAATTGTTACACCTCCTTTGTGTCCCCTTGGTGCCCCATGCACACCCTGTTCACAGCCCTAGGATGGCCTCTGTACACAGGACTATAGTCATCTGCCTTCAGTGTCCTCATGCTGACTTGACTTTGAACACAGGGGCACTATGGCCTTCGTCTCCGTATCACTAAATCTCTCCCATAAAGGGTGCTCACCACAGGCTTGCTGAAGGAATGGTTAGTGACCCAGCAGATTACAAGAGAAAGAGACGAGAACGTGCATTCACGTTTTCAAAGGCAGGAAACAACGCAAAAAAGAAAACAACGTTGAGAAACTTTCTATTCAATGCTGTTTACAGCTTATGAGTGTGTTCACTTAAACAGTGAACTCCAGTCGCCTGGACAACGGATGTCGCTGTGGACCGCCGTGACATGAAGGCTCAGCATCAAGTAGGCATTGCCCTGTCTGCTGACCCACCGGTGAGAAGAGAGAAACCAGGAGACAAGAGGGCCCTGCGTCATAATGAACACTTGGGAGGAAGAGGGCACAGGGGACAGATTATGAGGACTGAAGATGAGTGGGATCGTTGTCACCATCATACTGGGGTCCAGCCCACGTTCTGCCCCTTACCTAGAAAATGGAGGGGGAGTTTGGAGGAAACTTAGAAAACGGATTTGAGTTCCTGTGGGAGGTTGCACGACCTTTATGCATTTGAATGAACGAACATCAGGCAGGATAATAGCGTGAGACAATCCGCCCTCAGCCACACTGTGCGGTGTTTCTGTTTTAGAGAAGAAACACCCGTGGCTGACAAATGGGACTGGAGCTTGAAAGATGAGGGACAGAGGACACGCGAGTATTAGGACTGGCTGTTTTCCGGAGCTGAGGGGGTGGGGGATGGTCAGGAGGCCCATCATGGGCGTGCATGGTGGGTTGCTGGCAGTGAGAGATGAGGGACTGGGGTCGGTTAGGAGCTGCAGGGCTGGACGTGGGGCAGAGAGAGAAGATTTATTAGGTTGGTTTCAGGGATCTGCATGGAGAGAAGCGCCATGCCCCTCAGAGAAGCCGCAAGAGCTCCGAGCAAAAACACCCTGACAATGTGACTTTTCACGCGGGCCCATGGAGTCCCCTTCCCAACCCAGAAGCAGGGTGATGACTCCTGGGTGTCTGTGCACAGCAGGGAGGAGATGAAGGGCTCTAAGGGACCCCCTAACCTAAAAGCCATGGTCAGGAGCACCCCCCGGGCTGGGAGCCAAAGGCCTTCTGCTTAGCTGTGCTTTAGGAAGAGAGAAATAGCTACTGACCTGCTGTCCATTTCAGAAACAACCTGAAGACTTGCAACATCACCTAGCGTCAATCACCATGTGCGTAATGAAGTGTGTTAAAGGTGACATTGGGCACAGCGGATGCCTGGGATGGTCACCAAGAGAGTTTAAGTGAGCAGAAGACTCCTTTCTTTCCTTTTATGAAGCTGGTTTCTGCCGCTGTCCATTCACATTTCCTATCACAAGTGGACTATATTTAGCCGCCATGGTTTACAGTTTTTAGAGGCATGCATTAAGTTTCACATGCACAGTGAAACCTGTGAAATTTCCCTGCTCCCTGTAGGAAAGAGCGCTCTCTCATGCGGCCCCTGGGGCAATTTTGCCAGAAATAAGAGTCAGGTTTGCCAGTGAACACAGGATGATGCAGCCTGGAAATTGGACTGCAAATAAGACTCTAGAGGTCTGTTGAAACGTAGCTTCTCACTTTCCTAAAACAACCTGAAGTAAAACTAAAGTGGAGAAAATGATCATAGCATTATGCAGGCTCTCAACTGAGAGGTCTTGTTAGCAGACAAAAGCGTGTGTGCCCAAGAAAATGAAAATCAATTCTGTTTAACACTATATTCACTTGGGTTGCCATACCAAATGTCATAGACTGGGTGGCTAAAACAACAGACTTTAATCTCACAGTTCTGGAGGCTGGAAATCCAAGATCAGCGTACCAGCAAGGTCAGGTCCTAGTGAAGGCTCAGCTCCTGATGACAGGGGGAGGGGATAGGACAGAGAGAGAGAGAGAGAGAGAGAGAGAGAGAGAGAGAGAGAGAGAGAGAGAGAGAGAGAGAGCCTTCTCTTCTTATAAAGCCACTAATCCTATCAGACTAAGGCCTTAACCTTATGACCTCATTTAACCTTAAATACCTCCTAAAAGACTCTTCCCGTCACACGGGGGTTCAACACACGAATTGGGGTTGTATAATTGGTTTTAAAACTTTCAACATATGCTAGAGAAGTGGGAATCAGTATAGTGAAGGACCCATTCGACCTACAGTAGCAAACATGCTCTCATTTGGCCAATAACAAGGGCATTTCAAGGCTAGTGAGTCTAATCAACACTAAACCTATCTCATCAAACAAGAATATTTCCTTCAACACATGATTTCCCCTACAATGAGCTGCTTATGAATTAGCCAGAGCCATTGCCTAAAAGCACCACAAATAAGAAAATCAAAATCCTTCATGTTTTTTTATTAAGATAACTTCTAATAAATCTAATTCTTCCTCCAACATCACATTGTCCTGCAATCTCTTTACTTTCTCAAATTCTGCATGTTACTTAAGAAATCTCTAGATGAAGGCTTAAGATCTCTATTTAAGTAAGACTTCACCTTCATCACCTACTCACCTGCTACCAAGACCACAACTCGGGGAAGCCGGGATGGCTCAGTGGGTTAAGCACTGACTTTGCAGTCCCGGGGACTGAGGATCGAATCCCGACTCCAGCCCGTGCAGACCCATGTGCTGAACTGGGGAGTTCCCCCAGTTCAGTTCTCTCTCTGTCTCTATATCTCTCTCTCTCTCCCTCTCTCTGTCAAAAGCAGTAAAATAAAAAAAATAAAAGTTAAAAAAAAACCCCACAACTCACAACTGTATGTGACACCACAATAATACCGTATTTTTCCACATATAAGATGACACTTTTGTCTAAAACTGTTAGACCAAAAACTGGGGGTTGTCTACACTGGAGTGACCCAGGTATTGATTTTTTAATGTTGGGTTAGAAAAGTAGGGGTTGTCTTATCCATGTGGGCATCATATACATGGAAAAATATGGTAACTGATTCTAAGATTTTGTCTTTTTAATAAGCCCTACTTTACTCATCCTCTGAAACAATATGATCTTTCCTCTCTAAATTTCTATTACCACTTATATTTTCTTTCTACAAAATGCATTTGACAGTTAACTGTTTACTGTACTCTCAACCTCAGACCTATTCTTAGGTTCCATTAGTTCTTTACAAAGACTTTATATGTGTGACTCTAGATGGTTTTTGTGTTTCACTTTAATGATAATCTACAACACGTAGGCATGCTCTGGGTCACCTGATGCGCATCTTATAACACAATTGCCTTATATTTTCAGTGCCCACTTGAATACATGACTGTTTTGGCCCCAAGCAGTACTACTTGAATCATAATCAACTAATAACACAAGGGCATCGGTGAACAATATAAAAATGATGCTTTGCATGAAGTGAAAGCTAAATGAAAGCAAGGTATTCCAGATTCAGGGAGAAAAAAAAAAATCACCATTAGTTAAAAACAACAACAACAAATGTTTGAAGAATGATGTCATCACTCAGCACACAATCAAAGAGTAATCAAACCCAAAAGAATTGGGACCAATTTAGTCTCAGGAAAACAATATTACGTCTGGGTGGTGAGCACACAATGCAACACATAGATGATGTAATGTAGAAATTGTACACCTGGAACCTATGTAACTTTTACCATCCAATGTCACCCAATAAATTAAAAAGAGATAAAAATAAAACAAAAAACAATATTACCACACATAAATTGATGCTTACATTATAATTGGAATCTATAGCTTTGGTTCTTTTTTATTTTTAATTGATATATTTGCTTTGGTTTAATAATTGTGTAATAGCTATAAACATATGAAGTACACCTGATTTATAGTTGCACATATTTAAATGATATAAATAAAATCAACACTGGAATTCCACAGGTTTTTTTACAAAGTTGTGGCTATAAAATACTAATATATTTTAATGACTTATTTTAATATAACACTCTATTATGACATTTCTTTTATTGTGAACTTAGATGGTTGTGTCAGCTTCTACTATTTAATTATTTCCACCTGTGATTGCCTTGTTGCACATCACATGTAAATTTCTGTAGGAAAGACATGAGTTTTCAGGTCACTACTTGTATCCTCATTAGCATTCTGAATGCCCTCCAATATCTGCAGATCTTCATACTTTGGTCAACCATTCTGGATTTGACGTCCCATCTCCAAATGTTGTCTATGTGCTTCTTGTCTTAAATCCACTTCCAAGAAATGTATTTGCAAAACTCGATGTAGTCTTACATTTCTGGTGTCTACCAGTACCATGATTACACATTTGCATTGTGGTTACAGGGCCATCAGAACTCGTGTTTACTGAATACACTCCGGATGCCAAGCATTTTCATAAATCATCTGTCTCACTTCCTTGTAGTGATGGTGGGAGGGTAGGTAGGACAATAAACAGATTGCTTCTGCTTATTAATAAGGAAACTAAGTCATAGAGAGCAGAAGTACAGAGTGCACAGAAGAAGGGTTGGAACCGAGACATGCTAAACTGGTGCTCCATCTTCACACCACCTGCATCTTCAGTTTGCAACTGAAACGTGAAGGTCAGTGCTCGATTACTGCACTCACGCCTCAGGTCCTTCATCAGAAAAGTGCAGATTGAATAGGAAAAATGGGGGAAGCTGGGATGTCTCAGTGGGTTAAGCGCTCACTTTGCAGCGCCAGGGACTGAGGATCGAATCCTGGCCCCGGCCCGTGTGGACCCACATGCTGAAATGGGAGCTCCCCCAGTTCAGTTCTCTCTCTGTCTCTGTCTCTCTCTCTGTCTCTTTCAAAAACAATAAAAAAAAAAAAGAAAATTTTAGTGAATAGGAAAAATGTTCCCCTTATTCTTGATGGAGATATGTGGAAACCACATCATTCATTAAACACCTACCGTGTAATGTCTATGGTAAAGGTGCAAATGACAAAGGAGAATTTATTCAAACTTCAGATTTCTTAACTGGGCATGTTCTTGAAAAGCACATATTTTGATGTCTATTTGGTCTATCACTCATATCTTATTTTGCTCTTTAATTGACTTGGAAAAGTGCTTTGCATTAAATAGCATCAAAATAGCTGCCGAATGGATGAAATGCTCTGAGCTTTCAAGCTTAGAAATAATAGCTTAGGGTCAGCTTTCATGTGTAAAACTCACTTTATTTTTATTGGCAATTCGCTTTTTACTGTTTAAAAAAAAATCCACTAAGTCTGATCCTCTGATCCCTTGATGCCTGATACGATGAGCTATTATCTTTGATGCTTTCAATGACACAATCTATTGGGGCATATGGGTTACGGGAATAATGACAGGCAGGGACCACAGGAGACCATTCAGTCGTGGTCAGTAGATGTAGCCTTTGGAGCACTTCCTCTTCACTGTATTATTTTGTTTCTGTCCTTTTGTCTGAGCTAGCCGAGGAGTGGATGGTCTCTAACCGATCTCTCCCCCTAGTGAGCTTGCCATACATGCTCATCTTTAATGTAACACATCTAGTTCCCGCTGTGATTACACAGAGATTTGTTCTCTTGTAACTGTCGCAGCCTGTGTATCACCTCACAGTCATGATCAGCCCCATCCCCGACCGACCATGACGGTGACCCAGGGTCATCATCAGAGAATTGTGTCTAAGAGTGTACGGATTGGGGTCTGTCCTGGGAAGTTCTTGGGACTCATTCACGCATTCATTCGTTCACCCATTCCTCCAACATGCATTTGTTTCATGCTTACGTTGTGATAGGAGCTAGGGGCCGTGGATATAGAAAACGGTTAGGAAAAGCAAAGCCCGCTCTTGGAGCACTCACATTGGAGAGGCTCTCAAATCATTAAGTGGGAAGATCAGCACTGTAATTTTGTAGTTACTCGGGGTGCGGTAGAGTGAGGTGGTGAACCTAGGAAGAAGCATGCTTTTGCGTTGTTTGACATCTTTGTTTCCCCCAGTTTTAATGTGATGTAAAGGACATACTGCATAAATTTAAGGCGTATAACAAAGTACTTCGGTACTTTTCATACTGTGAAGCGATTACCATAAGTTTAGTTAGTAGCCATTGCCTCCCATAGTTACAGACCTTTTTTTCTTCGTGATGAATATTTTTCAGATTTACTCTCTTAGCAACTTCCAAAAATACAAGATTTTAACCAGTCATCCTGATGTACACTGCATCCCCAAAACTTATTTGTCTTATAACTGGAAGTTAGTACCTTTTGATCACTTTTACCCATTTTGACTATTCCCACCCCTGCCTCTAGCAATTACTAATGTGATCTCTGTTTCTACGAGTTTGGTTTTTTTAGATAGTAAATGTTGGTGCTTGGGAAGCCGGGATGGCTCAGTGGGTTAGGCGCTCACTTTGCAGCCCTGGGGACCCAGGATCGAATCCCAGCCCTGGCCCGTGCAGACCCATATGCTAAACTGAGGAGTGCCCCCAGTTCAGTTCTCACCGGGGCAGGACCCCGGCCCAGTTCCTGCCCTGTGCAGCACCACTCCCACCTGTGGAATGAAACTATGTGGAAAAACCAATGATGTGCAACTATGGAGACTGTTCTGGGCCCTCCCCCTTCTCTCTGTCTCTGACTCTGTATCTCTCTCTCTCTCTGTGTCAAAAACAATAAATAAATCTTTTTAAAAAAATGTTGGTGTGATCATACAGTATGCATCTTTTTCTGTATAACATTTTACTTAGCACAATGCCTTCAAGGTCCATCCAGGTTGTCGCAAATGGTAGAATTTTCTTCATTTTAAAGGCTGAATAACATTTCATATATCTATTTTATATATATATATATGCATGTATCTCACATTCTCTTTATTCATCTATCAATGGACACTTAGGCTGTTTTCCATTTCTTGACTATTGTAAATAATGCTGCAGTGAACATGGGTGCAGATTATCTCTTCAGATAATGGTTTTGTTTTCTTTATGTAAATATCCAGAAGTGGAATTGCTGGGTTGTATGGTAGTTGTGTTAATTTTTTTGAGGAACCTCCATACTGCATTCTATTGTGGCCACACCAATTTACCTGCTATGCACAAGGGTTCTCTTTTCTCCACATTCTCACCAAGAGTTGTTATCTATTCTCATTTTGATGATGACCATGCTTATAGGTGTAAAGTGATAGCTCATTGTGATTTGCATTTGCATTTCCCTAATGACTAGTAATGTTGAGCACCTTTTCATGTACCTGTTGACCACTTCAATACCCCATTTGTTAAAAAAAAAAAAAAAGTTTATTCAGGTCTTTTTCTCATTTTGAATTGGATTATTTGGGCTTTGTTTGTTTGTTGTTTGTTTTACTATTGAGTTGTATAAGTTTCTTGTATATTTGGATAGTAACACCTTGTTGGATGCATGGTTTGCAAATAGGTTCTCCCATTCTACAGGCTGCTATTTCATGTTTTGAATGTTTCTTTTGCTGTGAAGAAGCTTTTTAGTTTGATATAGTCCCACTCACGTATTTTTATTTTTGTTCTTGTATTTTAGGTGTCATATCAAAAAAATCATTGCCAAGACCCACGTCTATGTTTCTAGGACTTCTATGGCTTCAGATCTTACATGTAAGTGTTTAATTTATTTCAAGTTGCTTTTTATGAATGGTGTAAGATAGGGGCCTAGTATCATTCATTCATGTGTGAATACCCTATGGTTCCAATACCGTTGAGGAGACTGTCTTTTCTCTGTTGAGTATTCTTGGTTCCTTGTCAAATATTAGTACCATAAACCATATCTGTGTGGGCTTATATCTGGGCTCTCGATTCTATTATGACATCTTCTTGATATCTGTTTAGATTAGAACAGCAGTCAGAGTGATAGGTATTAATGTCCCATCTGCAAGGCCATCTTTAGAAAGTATGATGTCTTACCCAAAGGTGGAGCAAGAACCTAAAATGCTGGCAACCTGCTGACTAGCTATTCGAGATCTTGTGTGCTGTTCTTTTTTCATATGTATAAATTCACATGAATTTTCATCCTAGCATAATATAGCATATTTAGTTTAATATAGAATGTGTTAAATGAATTAGCCTCCTCGATTTTGCAATCGACAAGTTCCTCAAGTAAAAATGTATATTCCAGGAATATGCCCAACTCTTTCTGAGACATTTCATACTCTTTGGCACAGAAATGAGTACTCCTATTTTAAGCAGAGGGAAAGAATAACACTTGGAGAAAAAAGAAACAGAATAACATAATATTTCATTCAGTAGGAGTATGGTAAGCCCCAAATATCTGTGACTAAGATAATTAACAAAATGGTATAAAATCCAATTTAAATCCATAGACCACAGTTATTTTGGCAAAAATTTTAAGAAGAAGTTTACAAAATTGTTGACGCAAGTAATTTTGCAAATGCAAAACATGGGCTTAAAATTAGTCATCTTTTTTGGATAGATAAGACAGAAGATTTAAGAATACTTACATATCAATTACCATAAAATGTGTCTTAAATTTCTACTTCCTCTATGACTTACTATAAAATTAAGTTTTGATCTATGTCTGTTTTTTTCTTCTTATTTTGAATATTTTGTGTAGGTGTTTCCTACTTCTGCTGGTTATATTCCTGAGATTGGGGATATTTTATTATATGAAGCTACAGAGAAAATATTTGTTATAGAAAGAAAAAAGTTAGCTTCAATGTTTAAACCAAGCTTGTCCAACCCATTACCCAGGATGGCTTTGAAGGCAGCCCAACAAAAATTCAGGAACTTTCTTAAAACATCATGAGAATTTCTTTTGCAACTTTTTCCCTCTTCTTATTTTTCTTCTTTTATTTTATTTTATTTTATTTTCAGTTATCAGCTATCGTGAATGTGAGTATAATTCTTATTCCAGCGTGGCCTGGGAAGCCACAAGGTTGGACACCCCTGGTGAGCCAAGTGCCCTAGTAGGCTGATCTTCCTAACTTAAGATTCTTAACCTGTGACTCCCACCTCTCTGATCTGGTTCCAGTGAATTAAACTGGTATAAAAAGATTAAACAAACTTTCTTGGAATTGGAAACATAACTAAAGGCACTCTTGCTCATAACATGGGTGATGTGATGTGGACTTGTACATCTGGAAACTATCTAATTGTTACTAATCAATGTCACCTCATTAAATTTAACAATAACAAACAAATAAATAAATAATCTACTTTTAGGGTTGCCGGGATAGCTCAGCAGGTTGAGCACTTGCCTTGCAACAGCGAGGTCCAGGGATCTAATCTTGACCCCAGCCTGTGCAAACCCATATGCTGAACTCTGGTGAAACTGGTAACCGCTAGGATGGTGGCAAAAGTTCTCACCTCCCATGTGGGAGGCTCCCAGTTTGGTTCCCGCCCTGCCTGGCCCCACATCCACCTGTGTGGAATGAAACCATATCACAACTAATGATGTACAACTATGGAGACTGCTCTGGGTCCTCCCACCTTCTCTCTCTCTCTCTCAAACCATAAAAAGAAAAATCTTTAAAAAAGCTACTTTTACAAGTAAAATAAAGTGATCCTCACAGATTCACTTTAAAACACAGCGCAAAATCTTGATTTTCCTCCAAGTTATTCAAAAGGAACTTAACAAAATTCATTCATTACCTGCCACCTGTTCACCTGTCCTCATGTTGTACATTCTGATCATGACTCTCCCTGATGTCCCCATTACCTGTTCTCACTACATCACACACCAGGCTACCTGAAGGAAGGTCTGTTTTGATTTCTCCCTTTTCTCTCTACACAGCAATCACGCACCACCCTCAACGGCAAGCTGAAGCCCAGACATACACATGGTGGCAGTGAGCTACTCAGCACTTATTCCTCATTGCCTAACCTTGGCTTTCCTCACTGCATTTCATGGTCTGGGACTCAGTAACCTAGATTCGGATGTCAGCATCATGACCAACTGAGCCATCCCATAGGCTGTGACTGTTCATAATCTGTCCCCCTTGGCCTTCTCAAGCCCAGGGCCAGGCTGCAAGTCGGGACACTCCCATCTCTAGTCACCGAGGAAGGACATCAAGGACATGCCTCCCAGGTGCCAGGCACTCCCCATTTCAATCCACTTGTCACCACAGGCACTGTGTCATTCCACCACTCAAGGCACTCGCCAGATTCCCGCTGCCCAGCACACGACACTTGTCACCTCACGTGCCACCTGGATTCGACTATCATGTCCCCTAGCCTCATGTCATATTAGATTATCCCGAATGTTCACGATTTCATTTCATGTTCTCTGGGTGGCTGCTACCTGCCAGGCATTGGGCTGGGAATTGCACCAGGACCAACGCGACACTCCACTCATAAGAACCATCACCTCTGGATGGGGTATGGAGAAGCGCCTAATCAAAACAGCAATGAGAACTCTGAGTGATGCTGAAGGAATGGTGACTTCCAGATGATGACTGAGAAAGGCAAGACCTGTGGAGGAATACATGCTATGCCAAGAATCTCCCAATTCATTTCTCTCTTTTGAAAGAGTTCTTCCCTTTCCCAAGTGAATTCTTCCTTGGCCTTCAAGCTTACCCCCTGGGCTTGCCCTGCCCGGTCCTGCAAGAGCTAAGAGTTCTGTCCTCTGTGGCTTCTAACACGTCTTTCACATGCATGTTACCACTGTTACCCTACAGCCACACACTGCTTGTCAGGTAACCTGCCTCTTTCTCACCCGGGAGTTCCAGGAAGGTGGAGAGCGTTTTCCATCTTTGTGCCCACTGCACCTGATGCGTAGTATGCATGCAATGGAGTCTGGTGAACAGTTCATTTCAACAAAAATAAACATGAGTCAACTTTTTTTTTTTATTGTTAAATTTAATGGGGTGACATTGGTTGGTAACAATTAGATAGTTTCCCAATGCACAAGTCCACATCACATCACCCATGCATCGCACCATGTGCCCACCACCCAGAAGCAGCTCCCCTTCCATCACCATATATCCGGTGCCCACTCCCACCTCCCCCCAACTCTCCCTCCCCCCTTCTCCCTCTTCTCCAGGTAACCACCAAACCATTGAGTCAACTTTAACATTTGAAAGTTATTTTCAAGTAAGAAGTCTGTGTAGATGCAGCATGTTCAGCAGTATTCTTTATTATACAGTTGGGGTTTTTTTTATTTAAAAAACAATACCTGTGGGAATCCTAAAAACAAATATTCCACATGGAACTGAACAAGGGGACATAGGATTTCATATATTTGAACACATTATCAAGCACAGGGCTGATTCAAGCAGTGTTTATGGTAGTTGCTAAATAATGGGCTGTGAGATTCTTGGACAATAACTGACATCAGCTGTGTATGGGGTCAGTGTAGACAGCTCTGATGCCCGCCTAGAGCAAACACACCCACACGCTTCTGGGCGGCAGAATTGCTCTGACCTTCACCCAGCACCACCGAGGTCACGGTGTACTCATGTGAGCTTTGCATGTGACAAGAAAGACAACAGGATTTGACATATGCATGCTCACACACTCACACACACATCAGATAATTTAAAAAAAAGAAAAACTACACCAAGACCTTAGTAGCTATTTTGTTATTGGTAAAGGTCACCCCCAATTACATTGCTGGCCAACTTCTCTACAAATACTGACTTCACATCCCCCAGTGGTATCATGCATGGGCTATTTTGGCCACGAGCAAGCTCAGGGGGGGCTAAAAATGTATTACCCACACCCCTCGTCACCACATGTTATTTTATAGTCTCCTCTAAAATATTTAGACGACGTTTCTTGCGGAGATGGCTAGGCTATTGTTTTGCTTTTCTATCTGCTGTTTCATTAATACACGAATAACTGCTCTGAGGTCCCTTGCTACGATATCGACCGTATTTTCCCTTATGGCATGTTTATTTCCCCTTGGGGACTGGGAAGTACTACAGAGTGGAAGCAATATTTCATTTACAGCTACTCCATGTAATGCAGCCCAGTTACTGTTAATGTTCTGTAATGGGGGCATGGCTAAATGTAACTCATTCCTTCACGCACTTAGCCACCTCTCTCATATAAGTGTTCAATCACTTATTATTAATTTTATGTGTATAAAAATATGTTAATAAATAAGAGCATACTCTAAGTCTTGAATGGGATATTAGAAGTCAGAGAGAGATGGATTATAAGGCACCTGCAGATAAAAACCTTATTTTGTGTGGTATGTTTAATCCCTGTCCCACTTTTCATCTTTCCTATTAGTGCAGTTGATCCCTACAGGAGTCACTCACTGAGCTTTGTCCTGACGTCCCAGGGGGGCATTTGGCAGGTGTGAAGCTGGGAATTTAAGGACAACTGAATGAGAGGGCAGCGATAGTCAGAGAAATGTCATTTCAACTGCAGGTGAGTGAGCTAGAAGTATTGTCATTGTACTTGAAGAAAAGCCTGCTAGTGGGGACAATGTACAACCACCTGATAGAGAAAATAATAAAGGTAAAAAACTGTCACATTGCTAAAGGTGATAGGCTTGGGTTTTACCTCTTTTCTATTTCTCATAGGGTCTGGTACAGTGCTGAGCAATTAGTAGGTGCTCAATTAAATCTTGGTGGATTGATAGATACAGAGGTTAGCTGGATACAGTTCATCCCTCCTATAAGCCTATCTGTGCCATATATCCTAAACTTGTCACTGGGCCAGCCCACAGCAGATCTGAGCCATTGTCACAGTAAACTCTGAAGTCCATCCCCACTAGGGTGAACATCTAGAAGGTAGCTCTGCTGACAGTATGTCATGGATTTTGCTCCTTTGCTACAATCTTCTCTTCCACCCCATTGAAATCTCTACATAACTGTTAATGCTTTTTCTGTCTGAATAGAAAAATGCCTTGAAGTCAGTTCTTTTTTATTAATTATTATTGTTTTTTGACAGAGACAGAGACACACTGAGAGAGACAGAGAGAAGGGGGAGGGCCCAGAGCAGTCTCCATAGTTGACAGCATTCTTTTCTCACATAGTTTCACTCCACAGGTGGGCACAGGGCTGCACAGGGCAGGAACTGGCCTGGGAGCCTCCCACATAGGCCCCGGCAAGAACTGAACTGGGGGCACACCCCAGCTCAGCATATGGGTCTGCATGGGGCCGGGCCCGGGATTCGATCCTCGGGCCCCAGGGCTGCAAAGTGAGCGCTCAACCCGCTGAGCCATCCCGGCTTCCCTGAAGTCAGTTCTTAAGGTTTCTCATCCACAATTACTAAACGTTGGGATGAAATGCTGACAAAGACCTAGACCGCACTGCCAGGACCTTTGCATGCCGCTGTTAGGTTAGGCATCAGGCCAAAACACAGATAGACGCTCTCTCAGGGAACATCTGCAGGATCAACTCAGTTGAAGGAGACATGGACGTCCTGCTTCCAGATCATCACCACCCATTCTTCCTTAAAGATGTTTAGACTTTGAAGAGTAGGTTGGAGTCCGTCCTCAAAACCTCTTTGCTGAGTTTTGCACTACACTTCACAACATTTGTTTTCTATGAGTTTTAATGTACAGAAACAGTTGCCATGAGGAGTAAGTCCGCTTCTCAAACAGAGTCAAAAGCCATTTGGATACAAGTCTCATCCATAAAGTGGCTGGTGAGTCTGGCAGTAGCATTGTAAGACCAAAACAATATAAGGTTGTGCAGAAATGAGGTCATTTTCTTGCTCAGAAACTGATCTGGAATGACGTAATAATAATAATAGGAACTAACATTTCAAACACTTAATCAGCACCAAATTCTCCGTATGCATTATTTCATTTAATCCTCATAACCACCAAAAGCTTTAGGTATCATTTTGATTTCCACTAAAAAAAAAAAAAAAGAATTTTTTTTTAAAGTAGAAAAGCTAAGATAATTGCCGAGAATGTCTAAGGTCTGTGATCCCAGACTTGCATATTAAACTATGAAACTGACTTCTACTAAATGAGATCTGGAGATGTTTTGAATAAACATACCACATTCTGAAGGCATTTGAAGGAGTGACTCAGGCTACCCAAATGCAGATACATTGGTTGTGGTCTCTTGGGTAACATTAGTCTGCAATATATAATGAAAAATACCGATTCTTCATTATATGGCTGCAAGAGGTCAAGGTAATAACCTGTAACTAAGCTGGGAGTGAAAAAGAGATCGACATGAACAATACAAAAAAGAACAGGGCTCAAAGTGAAATATGCTTAGTATCGAGATTAGAGAATTAACCTGCCACATTTTCAGTTTTCTCCGATTTTTTCATAGAATCTGAGAAGGCAACGCAAGAATACAGAGTCAGTGCCCGAAAGTTGAGTTTTAGTGTTTGTTTTTGTTTGCTTTCTGATTGCTCTGAGCATTTCCAGAAATCACAAACTCACAAGATTATGTTCTGTCGATGGTTTGTTGTAGATCACTTGTAGCATGCCCACCTTTAAAAGAATCAGATCTGGAAACCAACGTCAAATTAGTAAAAAGAAATCAACCAAGTGCAACAGATTTTGTTATACAGATGCAGTTAAGCAAATACAGGGTGTCCCCTAAACATGTGTACACAGTTTAACAGCTGGGAACTTATAATTTTAGCACCTTTTCAGGTTTAACTGATTTGAAATAGTAGGTGAAGTCTGGTGAGTGCGGGATACCTCCAGTGCTCACCAGAGCTCATACCACTAGATTTTTTATTTTTTTGTGGGGATAAAGTTTATAGGACCAAACCAGCAACAGTTGAGGAATTGAAGGCAGCCATTGAACGAGAATGAATATAAATACAGAACAAAATGATTCTGGCATTTGCAATCCATTGCTTTGCGTGACCAGCAGTGCCCAGACCAGTACAGTCAGCTGTGTGAAAACGGGCGTTGACAAATAAAAGAATTAATTATTTCTTTTAAATTTTGAAAATAAACTGTATGTTAATAAACACTGACTTTATAATCATTCAAAGTGTGTTTACATTTTTGGGGGGGACACCTTGTATTGAGTTGCTTCTCACTTTCACTAAATGAAATAAACACCTCTATCTCTTTGAAAGGTCCTTGGGAATGTAAGCTTCGAAAATTTTCCAGGGATGGCTTTGAAATGTACTCTGTTCTCTCTCTCTCTCTCTCTCTTTCCTCTCTCTCTCTCTCTCTCTCTCTCTCTCTCTCTCTGTGTGTGTGTGTGTGTGTGTGTGTGAGAGAGAGAGAGAGAATACTTTTGGAATAGGGTCATTGAATTCACCATAAATCAGGTCCTTTTTAAACATATTTTAAAATTAACAGAGATTTACTAACAGACCAAATAAATTAGTGCTAGAATACATAATCCTATATTGCTCAATCTTGGAGGATATAAAAGCTTAAAAGGGGAAAATAAAGGGCATTTTGTTACTGAGTGTGTAACTCCAGGCACATCACACAAAAAACTCTTGGGGAAATCAAAGTACTCCGGTTTTTTTGTTTTTGTTTTTACCCTTTCCGGTTCAGAAACTTTAATTTCAATAGGCTGGAGATCTTAAGGTGCATGCTTTTGCAACTCATTAAGGAAGAGGACAACCTTTTCTTCAAACTGAACCCTTTATTAAAAGGTATACAAAGGGACCCAAAACAGCCCTGCATTTGTTAAAACAACACAATCCTAAACCCTGGCTCACACATCACCAGGTGCCAACTGGCCACTAGACTTAATTTAGTTTTAGACAACGAGCAAATTAACCTGCTGTTTAGCCTTCATAACTCCATACATCACTCTAAATTCCTCCCTCCCAAATTGACTGCTTTTGACAGAACTGTACAATTTTGTCATTGCATAGCTTTAGGATCCATTGTTTGCTTTTGAATTAGCCCAACAAATTGGAAAATGTTCTTGACTAGATTTTAAAAGAAATAAACCCAAACTGTAAGTTAGAACCAGTATCTGGGATACGCTCATATTATATTGTACAAATTATGTGTGTATGTTTCTAGAAAACAGATAAAGAAACGTTAAACTGTGTGTTAGCTGCAATTATGTTCATGATAGTAGGAGGGTATCATAGGAAATGTGTACTTTGTTCTTCCTGGTTTTAAAATGATTTTCTAAGTTTTCTGTACGTGTTGCTTTCACAAACCCAAAAAATAAATGCACTAAATATTATTTCAAAAATGTCGCATCAAGTCTAAAAGTTCCAAGTAAACATGTTCAGAATACATGTTGCAATCTCCTGTTGGTACCCATCCTCCTGTCAGGCACCTCCCCGGTCTGCCTAAATAATTTATAGACTTATGGTGAGAATATGGTGTCATGAGTCAATACAAATTACCCAGTTTTATGTTCCTGAATTTAGGTTGTTCATAACAGAATGGCAAGGCTTTTCGAGGGTGGAGTTCACCACATCAAACGGTGGAGCTTGTAGGTGTTAAATGAATGCAGCTAACATATTATGTTTGATAGGAAGAGTTGAAAGATGAAGATAATGACATTCCATTTCCCCACCACCAATGGCCACGTGCCCCAGGCCCTTCTCTGATGATAAAATATGTCTTTCTACTAACTGACTGCTCATCTGCATTGAAGGGCTGGCTTCCACAAAGTGAAGAATCAAAAAGACCTATTGTTCATAGCTCCAAGGTAGAGAGCAGGGGCCAGGGAGGCCAAATTCAAGTTTAAAGCTTCAGGAAGAATGCTCCAAGAGTCACAGTCAAAATCTCTTTTCCTGGGACAGAGGAAATTAGGTGTCAGGGAGGGCGGACTGAGGGCATGGCTCCACCCCAATCAGGTGACATTGAAATTAAGAGCAGAGAGTCAATGAGACACCAAATGAGGTAAGAAGGAACATAGAGTTGCCCGAGTGGAATGGCAGGAAGCAGGTGCTAAGGGGCGGGGACTAACTCAAGGACAATGATGGAGATGATGTGTAAGAAAAGTGATGGACTGCCTAAGTTGTGGAGCCTGGTGTAAAATGAAAACGGAGAGTCCGTTCTTTCCAAAGTGACTAAGAATCAGAAGACGGCACCTGCAGACTGTTAAGTTCAACGCGAGACCCTTCTCAGCACAAGGTCCTGGGAAGCCAGCCCTGCTCAGGAATGCCTGTCGCACGGAAGGGGAGGAGTGTCCCTGGGGGTATCGTTGTATCATCGTGGGGTGGCTCTGACTTGCTAGCTCACCCACCTGGGAGTCATGTGGAGACACAGGATGTGTTCAAATGACAACAAGGAAGACAGAGCTTTTCAAAATGGGTCTTAAAAATATGGTCACAGGAAGTGTTCGAAGAGAGGTCGCGTGTTACAGAGACAATGCAAGCATGGCTGGGTATTTAGAACTGAGGATTCCAACGGACTCGGAGTCTAGAATTCTCTGCTAGATTGGTGGGGCTAAATGTCATTTCGAAGTCTCCTCCAGACTATGGATTGTGTGAGTCTCCAGTTTTCCATCTTTATATTTTTGTAAATAAATGTAATTTATTTATTAAAAATCGTGCATTTATTCTTCCATGTTTCAACTTCAGTCACCTTCCAAGTCCTCTCCTTTGGATGCAATTCCCCTATCAAGACGCTTTTCCCACCACTCAGAACCATTTGTGAGCTCCTGGATTGTGATACCCGTTCAGTGCTGCTGGCGTTGTTTGTGTCATCTCTTCCACATGGCAGAACATGTCCCTTTGAGGACTTCTTTGATCCAGGGAAGCAAACGAACAAACAAAAAAGTCACCTGGGGCGAGATCAGTTGACTAGGGAGGGTGGGGTACCGGGGTCATGCTGTTTTTGCTCAAAAACTGCTGAACACCCAGCTCAGTGTGGGCAGGTGTGTTGTCACGCTACATGTTGTTCGTGTAAACCACCCATCATGAAATAGGCAAAGGCAGTGAAAAAGTCTCCAAAAAATATTTACTGAAGCCAAACATAGCCTCTCCCAACCACGCCAGCTGGAACGCTGATGCAGATGGGGTCCTAGAATCCTCTCCCATTCAAATTACTGCCCAGACAACAGACTTACCCGTTATACTCTCACGAACCTTTTGAACCGTCTCTCTCTTCTCTAAGAATTGGGACTAGAACATTAGGTTCTGTTTCTCTGCTCCACTGAGTTCGTTTTCTTTCTCTTCCTCTACACACTCATCCACACAATGTAGAGAGCTCATTTTCTTAACCACTTCTCTCCCATGGTGGAGCGTATCAGTCATTTTCATTTCTCTTTCCTCCCTGCCTCCCCATGTGCACACCCTTGGCCATGTGATGCTACCATCCTTCCCACTAAGGGTGGGGTATATGCACCCGTCTCACTAGGGATGTTTTGGCCCCTGGCATATGGTTGGACGTGACCACATGGCAGCTCCAAGCCTAGACCCTCATGGGTAGTGTGGGTTTCCATTTTCTGTTCTTCACATCTGTTAGTGCCATGAAAAGAATATGTTCTGGGAGACAGGAGGAGAGACTTAGAAAGCAGATCTGGGCCCAACCTGCAGCTTAGGTGCCCAGCCACGCCACATTTTAATGAGCTCAGCTTAAGGCAACTTATAGGTCTATGAGCAAGAATCAATAATCACTGTGATTTTAAGCCAATGTCTTGTTATGTAGTGTTATTGTGACAAATAGCCTCCCAGGTCTTCGGCTCTTTACTCAGGTAAGTGATGGTGAACGTTGCGCTCCTTCATCACCTGTGAAGAGTGTGAAGAGTTCAGGTTTTGGAGTAAGTGGGCCTGGATCAGCACCCCGTCATGGACACACAGCGAACCCCTTCCCGTCAGGGCCTTCCTCCACTGGATGGGGGCCGTAACATGCCCGACTTTTCCAGATCATTATGGGGAAGAATGAGATAATGCTCATAAAGGCCTCAGCACAGTGCCTGGTATACTCACGCTTTCCCTGAAATGAGAGACCAGAGACACACTTGTCCTTATTATTTATCATGGCACAATGACTGAAATGAACAGATGGCCAATTATTTCTGCAACGGCAATAAGTGACGTGTTTTTATTGGGGGAGAGTGCCTTGAGATCAGCTGTCCCACTTCTATCCTGAGGGGACATGAGGACTTTGATGTGAGAGAGGTTAGCAACCACCAGCATCCCCAATCTGCTCCTGGCTCACATAACGATTGCCCTCTTTCTTTGGTAATGGTTCCTCTTTGCTGATGTCTCAAGGGCATTGGTGTTCTAAACAACGGTTTGATTCATTTCTGTCCATCATTTCGTCCTGATAGATTTTTTCTGACAGTTCAATGGGATGATGCCTGTGAAAAAAGAGAGGTTTGCAAAGTATAAAAGGGCTGTACCCGCTGGTTAATTTAATTTACACTGAATTGTGCAAGGAATGAAACTCACTTCTCCATGTTGGCAAAGGGTGAGCTGTCAAAGCAGGAAGTAGAACTTGACGACAAAACTGGAGGAAGTTGAGCGGCTGGCCAGAACCATGCACCGAGGGGACAAAGGGGGGAATGGCAAAGGAGGCGTGATCTCTGGGGCACTTTTTCCCCCCACCTATGTGTCTGCCTGGAGAGGGACCAGCTGCCACTTCGTTCTAGCAGAGCAAGAAGATAATACAACCGTGACGGACACCAGATGGGTCCTGTCATTTCTGTGGTTACCATGTCTCTGCAGGGATCTAAGTCTTAAAGCCACCTGAGGGAGTTAGTCACCCCCAGACAAACTAGGAGCAGGACACCAACCCTCCTAGTTTTCTCTGGCTTCTTGCCAGCACTCTGAACCATCTCATAGATGGTGTGCAGTCGGCAGAGAAGAATCACGAGTGGAAAAACCACGTGGGAAACTGTGCCCCTTGGGGGTGACCCAGGACACAGGGAGGAGGCCAAGGTGGCCCTGCTTCTTACTGATGAGACGACCATGAACAATTCAGGCTCCTGATGTACTGAAAATGGGGTCACAATGGCAGTGCATGGCATGGGGATGTTATGAGCACTAATTAACGAAAAGAATTCAGTCCCGTGCCTGACTGGTTGTGTTCCCTTAGCCGTTATTATAGTCCCTCAGGGGTAGGGAAGAGAGCGGGGTATCTGGGATAAATGGGGGTGTAGGGACAGATGGCAGAAGTAAGCGTGAGCTGATACAAAGAAAAGATAAAAAATACCATTAATTGAAACCAAGTCAAATTTGGTGAACAGGGATGTCACATAGGCCTACGTTCTTTGGATTATAAAGACAGTAAATGCTAAAGAAATAAATAGCATGAGAAGATTATAGGGAGAATGGTTGAGTCATTGAGGGGTGGGGTATGGATACTGTTTTGCAGATATTAGAAGAATTTACCATCACGGAGCTAGCTAGTTCATTAGCCAATGTTAGCCAATGTTACTGATTTGATACTGCAACCTACGATCTCTATTTAGCAAAATAGCCAGGTTAACTTCACTGTGTAGATATAAAAGACAGACACTCTCCTTTTGAATATTTCAGCCCAGGGTACGTTTTTATCAATTTATAGATTTTAATGATAGTTTCCTATAAATGTGCCATCATGTACAACCGGGTTATGGAAAATAGCATTTCTGAACCCTTCCTACACAAGAAAATAAAACAAAAAAGCAACACCTTGGCACAGATTCAAATAAATCATTCTCAAACATTCCTGCCTGTGACTACTCTGTATGAACCCTGATGAAGTAATTTGGACAAATTCTGACCTAGCAGAGCCATGCAAATGACTTTGCAAATACCTTTGGGATCATGGGTATTCGTTGGGCCCGCAAAGCAAATTAACTTCACCCCCAGGCAATTCAAGGAAATGAGGGCCCATCTTTGGTGTCAGATGACTCGGGTCATGAGCCAGAAACAACACATTCAGATCTGGCCTGGTTTTCTGATGCATCTTCCATCCACGTGGGCAAGGCTTTCAGGAATCACAAAGAGAGGACCACGCTACAATGTGTTCATGAGCCCACCTGCCCGGGGTGAACTGGCTGAATTAATACCTGCGTTCTGCTGCTGTGTATATTCCTACAACAGTCACTCACCGGGAAATTAGCCCCAGACGAGTGATTTCAGTTGCCTGGGGAGGGAAGGAGACGACTCAGGCTGTCTCAACCACGCACCCTCTGGGTCCTAACTGAGTCTGAGGCAAAAGGCCAGGCGAGCCCTGATTTCTTGGCCAGCGCCCCACAGTCTATGGGATATAATTGCCATAGTACTGTGTCTGGGCCGCCTCTTCACTCCTGCTGTGAAAATCTGCCCCCTATTTTTCTGCCAGAAATATTTGCTCAGGGATTCCTGAAGTGGGGTGGAGGATTACAAAGGTGTTTTTCACAGAGATTTTTTTTTTTTTTTTTAATCTCCTAGGTCCTTTGAACTAGAGGATAAAGGAGGATATAGATAAAATAGAAAGGGGAATGTTTATCAGGCAATGAATAATCAGTGTGCAAATACGATTTTAAACTCCTTGAATGTTAGATTCAAAAGTACATCGTCTGGTTTCTTCTTCTTCTGCATATGTAGCACTCCCTTGCAAGATATAATTTCAGTCTAAGTTATTTCATGAGGGAAAATGTCTCCAGAAAGCCAGCTTAGAAATAGAACGTGTGGGCAAGTGGGGAGATGGTCAGAAATAAGGCCCTGGGGGTGAGTCTTTGAGTCCTCTGGCCTAGAGGATGTCTACAGGCAGTGACTGTACCATCTACGTGAAAATGAAGTTCCTCAGGAGATTTGTAGATGACCTTTAACACTTCTGTGCACTTACATACGATATACTTAGACAATTTTCGGAATTATAATCAGTCCTCTCTCAATGACTAAGTTTCAGTCCTCCAGTTCAGTCGTTAAAAGCATTGATTGATAAGTAAGGACCCTGAAGGTGGATTTCTTATTGCTGTGTCATAGCGCCATAGGTTATGTGTTTTCAATAGCTATCACGCCTCACCACATGTATAAGCGAAATGTGTAGTCTTGCGTGATTGCAAATGTTTTGTGGAATGTGAATACTAAATGACAGGGGATTCCTCACACTGAAGAACTGGTTGTAAGTCCCAGAGGTCGAGGTTGTTCTGTCTAACAAAAACAAGATGATTAAGCTTCGGGTCAATGATAGCAAAGGATTTAGAAGAAGTTGTTCTTGGAACGGTCCCTTGTGTTTCAGAAGTTTTATCTGTAGAACTCTTATCAAGTTATCAAAAGCACATTGTGATCAAAGCAGGGGTCACTTTCATGGTCAAAGCCCTGCATATTTAGGGACATATACCCATTCATGTCAAAACCTAAAAATGACAGTGAATATCTTTATTCTTGTGTGGACAAGAAAGAAGCCTTAATGGCAGCGGTAGACTAGAGTCAACCTATGATTGTTTTGTTCAGCCCATCACACCGGTAAACATTTTCTTTTTTTTTGAGAAGCATTTAAAACTTGGGAGATTTCTCAGAAAAATCCATGTTCACAAATTCTTGTGAAAATCACTAATCTGAGGGCTACACTAGCATATGAAACACCTGCAAGAAGTTTTACAAAGAATGCACAATTGGGGATACTGGGATCGTTGAACACGTTGAGTGCTTGCCTTGCAACTGCAAAGTCCTGGGATCGAATCCTGACCCAGCCCATGCAAACTGATAAGCTGAACTGTTCCCAGTTTGGTTCCTGCCCCGCAAAACCCCACCTCCACCTGTGTGGAAAGAAACTGTGTAACAACTAATGATGTACAACTATGGAGACTGCTTTGGACCCTCCCCCTTTTCTCTCTCACCTTCTCTCAAATAATAAGATAAACTTAAAAAAAAGAACATGCCCTTTTGGTATGCCAGACCCCCCACAGTTTCCTATTCTATTACAGCTCCCAAAGCACTAGTTGCTCATAGCAACGTGTGGATTTATGACTGCTAAGGTAAATGCTTTATAAATACGTTTAAAAATTAACTTCTTATTAAAGTTACATAATAATGTGAACTATTTTCTGCATTTCTTAGGCTGAGTTAACAGCCATACAAAGTGTGAGTGTGCATACATACACAGGTACACATCCACCCACCGTAGTCAAGAGGGCATTAAAAAGAGAAGATACATTTTCTTCCAGTCCTGATTCTGTCAGTAAACCAATCACATGCCTTGATTCAGTTTCTGCATTCTTTCTAGGCCTTCGAGACTCACATGTAAAATGAACCCAGATAACTTCCTAGTTCCCCTCCCAATCTGATATTCTATGGGGTACTTTTCCCCCTTAAAATCAGTTAGTAAAATTTATTTGGGGAACTTTAGTGATCCAATTTGATTTCCTTCTCTATTAAAATTCATAGGATCATAAAAAGAAACTAAAAAAGTTAGAGTCCAGCACCTACCTTTTGTAGATAGAAAAAAACTAGTGCTTGGAGCGATCATATAAACCACCACCACCAAAAAAAAGAAAAATGTGGTAAACACAAACAGCTCAAAATGCTGTGTCCACACAGAGAAGAATGCAGTTGTTACTTATTTTGTTAAAATCATCCTGCTTCCTGCTTGCTGTTTTACCTCTGGAAGGATCATCCATGAGCCACGTGGCTGGGAGGAGACCTAAAAGTGACCCCACATAAGTCATGACCCAATGACCCAATCTGGAATTTAAGTGGCTAGTTTTAAAATTAAGATTGGGCCAACTGTGACTGTACTAATCCTTGTATTATTTGGGTCCACTTCTCTCCCCTACTAGACAGGAAGGAGTAAATCTTTGATAAGTAAGTACCGCCCGTCTTTTTATCTCCCATCCGTATTCTACTATGTAGTCAGTGCAGGTTTGTTAAATCCAAAGAGAAACTTCCAGATGTATAAACCATGGGGATACATTTTGGGTGGCTCAAACAATTAATCCTATGATCCTATTAATGGGCTCAAGAACCAAATACAGTAGCCCCGCCCTGTGCTGAGTGTTAGAGCTGATTTCACTGCATAGCAGTTGAGGACACTAAAGCTATATGATTAACATGACCAACTTTTTTCCAATGAAAAGGAGGACATAAATAAATGAGGACATAAATAAATTAAAGAAACAAATATTGCAAATAAAAAAATTTATTCTTTGCAACAATAACTAAACATTATAATATAATAAGGCATTATAATATACATTACTAAACATTAATATAATATAATATAATATAAATATAATATATAATATATAATATAATATAATATATAATATAATATAATATAAAATATAATATAAACATAATATAATAAGGCATTATAATATAGTAAATAGATAATGCAGGAGTATTATAATTATTATTTAAATATGAATATTTTTCAATTGAATGAATCTTTTTTGTTAATGTGTCATTTTCTAACAAAATATTAGAAATATTCGTACAAGAACAATTTTTCATATTGAATTTCACAGCAAGTGCTGCAGCTAGAGTATCAACATTCAGTCTTGATTTTTCAGTTGTCCAAATATCATTAGCCATTGAAAATACCCTTTCAACTGCTGCGTTAGTGCCAGGGCAGCACAATGTAAATTGGACTAGAAGAAGTAAATTTTCATATGGTGTATGTGCATTTTTTAAATGGTTGAATATTTCCACCCATCTTTTATCAACTTCAACATGTTCATTTTCCCACTTGACCAATTCTTCAGAATTTAAATAAATATTCAGTTTTCTAATTTCTTCAAATAGACAATTGTCCTCTATTTTAATATCTGGTAGCTCTGTGGATAAAAACTGAACACAAGTTGAAAAGGAGGACATCTAGAAGGACACTTTTCGAGGGAAGACAGAACTTCCAAAAGGAGGACTGTCCTCCCAAAAGGAGGACAGTTGGTCACCTTATATATGATGTAAGTACTATGTGCAAAATAAGTACTATATTTATAGGGTCAAACTTCATAAACCCAGTGATGATCAGCATCACCTGACAAGGTTTTAAAATCTAGTAGATCCAGAAGCCATATTCCCCAGAAAGCTGATAAAATATATCTGGGCTTGGGGGACTCTACATGTGTTGAAAGTTCACCAACTGACTCTGATCATTACTCAGGCTTGAGAAATGTTACTTAGTACATAGGTGACAACTATAACTGCTAGTGATACACTCATGTGATCTTAATCTCAGGACCTTAGTTATTTCCTTTCAGAAGTGAGTAAACAGAAGTTGCCAATCTCTTAAAACCAACCATAAAGGTCTTACTGCCTGTGAAGTTTAGAATGAGTGAGTAAAAAATACAAGAATTAAGTTGCGTGAAGTGGTAAATATTGTCTATCTCCATAGGGAGTGGTAAACTACCATTTCTTTTTCTTAGCAAGATAATAACAGTATGTTAGCAGTAGCAACAGAGGACTGCTTCCTTATCTCTTGGCAAACACACACACACACACACACACACATACACACACAATTACCATGGGAACCACTGAGATGGGACAAGATGTCTCCTTAAAGGCAGAGAATAGAATGAAGCATGAGTTGGGTGAGAAGAGTCCTAACTACTCACAAGTGATACTTTGAGCTCTATAGGGTCTTGCAGAAGTAATGCCCTTTTCAAAGTAGTATAGTGTACTTGAGTGTGATATTGTTATAATATAGGATTTTGGAAAAGAAGAGTAGGTATAGATTACCAGGTCATAAAAAACAGGAGGGGAAGAAAGTAACTTCTGTCAGACCCTGTATTTGTATAAACTTAGGTCATTTTGACTAAGACTGCCACTGTAAGTAATTTTGAATACAGCATAATAGCTGCCCACCTTAACTACCTATAGATGGGTTTTGTGTATTCATGTTAACTGATTTGAATAGTTTAATTAAATCACCTCATCATAAAAATCAGACCAGTTTTATATCATGTAAAACTGACAAACAAAAAGAAATGAAAGCAGATGAAATACTTTATAATAATGGTAATGACAACCTTCATTTAGTAGAGACTTACTATCTCAAATATATATATAGTCATTTATTCCCTATAAATGAACCATAAAGTAGTTATTATTGTCTCATCTTATAGAAGAGGAAACTTAGTGTGAGAAAGATTATACAATATCTGCCACCCCATAGCCAGCAAATAGTGGAGGTGAGGTGAAATCATTGTGACTCAAGAATCTTGCCCTCCAGAACAAAAACATAACTTAGGCCACAACAGATGTAAAATGTGGGCATGCCAGCTCAGCACCCTGTCTCAAAGGACCCCAGCAACACTCAGTGGACAAAGGTGGTTGCTCCTCTGTGCAGCTTTGCATTGCCCTCAAAGGTCAGCAAGACACAATCTTGTCAGTCCTTGAACACACTCGACAACTTCTTTAATTTAGTGCAACTTTCCGCCAGGTAGTCCCGTGACACACACCATGGTGTGCCTGCCCGTGCCAAGCACTATCCTTGTCACTGGAGACAAAAAGGCATCAGGCAGCCTCCATACTAAAGTAGTTCAGCAGCTAACAGAATGAAATGCTCACTTGCTCTGACTCTGTCTTCACTGTGGCCTGCATTGCCCCCATGGCCTTCAGGCAAATAGCTCCTGCTATAGATACGAATTGTTAGAGGAATTCTGCTTGAGGCTTCCGTTTTTGGGAAGGGCACCACTTGCCAGAAGCTGCCTCCCCTGAAGAGGTGAGGAAATATGTACAAAACAGTGATTGTCTATTTAAAAAAAATGTTTTTTTGCAGGAGCCTCAAGATAAGGTGACCAGATTTTACCATTGGTAAAGCAGGACACTATTGACCGGTGGGGAGGGGGTTCTTGATTAAAAAGTTGGTCTATCTCCCACCGTTCCCTAGCTTGTTGTGCATTCTTTCCAAAAATTGGGACTTTTTTAAAATGCCGTGGGACGCGGGACAAATTGTTAAAAATCGGGACTGTCCCGCCAAAAGCGGGACATCTGGTCACCTTACTCAAGACTGGACTCAGATCAGCCCGGGTCAAGGGATAGGGAACAAAGAGATTTCACACACTTCTTTGGCTCCCTGTTGCTACCCAGATGTCTGCAGTTCATCAATCACCTTTGGTCCCACCCATTCTCCACTCCCTTGACATGAAGATGCCTGAATTCTGGGCTCTCTTAAAATGGGATTGAGGTCGGGAAGCCAGGATGGCTCAGTGAGTTAAGTGCTCACTTTGCAACCCTGGGCACCGAGGATCAAATCCTGGCCCCGGCCTGTGTGGTCCCATATGCTGAACTGGGGAGTGCCCCCAGTCCAGTTCTCACTGGGGTGAAGACCCTGGCCCAGTTCCTGCCCTGTGCAGCCTCATTCCCACCTGTGGAACGAAACTATGTGGAAAAACCAATGATGTGCAACTATGGAGACTGTTTGGGGCTCTCCCCCTTCTCTCTGTCTCTGTATCTCTGTCAAAAACAATAAAAATAAATCTTTAAAAAAATAAAGATGGGACTGAGGAGCCTCTAAGGCCTCCATCTTCTTAATTGGATGCATTCTTGATCCATAAAGCTTTCCTTAAGCCAAACTCTGCCATTTTGAATATTGACCTTTTGAAGCATTAGGCTTATAAATGTTTAGACTCAAAACAAGAATCTAAAGACAGAAAAGTGAATACATAATCTCCATGTAATTTCCATGCAGGAGTTACACAAAAGAAAGAGGTGGATGGGGGTGGTCAGGGAAGGCTTTAGAGAGGCCATGCTTTTGAACCTGATCTAGGAGTGATCAGAACCCGCCAGGGAGAGGCAGACAGGCACTTGCAGTGGAAGGAGCTACCCGGACACACGCATGCAGTCAGGAAATGGCTTCTTGCTGAGGTGCCACCAGATCCACTGGCTTGGAACATGGTGGGCATTGGGAGGAGAGAGAAAAACGAGAGTGGGGAACTAGGTGGCATCTCTGAGACTCATGTACTACCCTTGCTACCACCATTTTTAGACATTCTTACTCAACATTATGCACCCAGCACTGTGCCAAGTACTTTACATCCATTATTCTGGCAGGAAGTTTGCAGTTGAAGAAGCTGCAGCTCAGATGGATGAAGTGAGGTGCCTAGATCATGTCGCTTAAATAGCGGTAGCATTTGAGCTCAGGCTGTCTATGAGAACTCTGCATTCTGCTCCATTTTGCTGTGACCCTAAAATGGTGGAGGGGGGGCTCTTGAATAAAAGAAAACACTAAATCAAAAATACACATTACACAAGAAAATGTCTGCTAAACGCAATCTCAGAATGCAGGGTTTCACGGATACTGAACAGTTAGTGGCAGAAGTGATGTAACAGCTGCATCAGGGTTGCTATTTTCAGTGAGGTGGTAAGTTTCATTCCCACAAGCCCATCTGCAGGAGTCAAATTTAGAAAAATCACTCCCCCCACCCCCCACCCCCTTTCAAAACACTACCTTGGCTACATGGACTGAAAAACAAAACAAGAATGGAGTTGTCTTTGCAAACCTGCCATTGAAGGGGCCACGTGGGTTTCAACTCCAGGATTACCTACCTGTTGGTGGTTGTAGGATACTGTTTAGAGAGATCTTGCTTATTCCAAAACCTTGGTTAAGAGAGAAGGATGGATCTGATCCCAGTTGAGCCATCTGCTGGAACACTGATGAGAGGCACGTCCTTCAGAAAGCCTTTCTGGGAACCCGAAGCACGAGTCTACCAGCACTAGGAGGTTGACCACATACATTACTATCCTCTAGTAGCCTGCGTGGCTGAGGAAACCTGTCTGAGGGCTTCTTATGTATCTGTGTCTTTCTCAAAGACCCTGCTATCTTGGGAAAGTTTAATGGCCTGTGGCTTTGATCTAGTGGCAGTACATTCTGAGGCTTAGTGATTCAGCTTAGTAGAATGTTATAATTCTCTGCAATTACATGTGAGTCCGTTAGAAAAGCCGAAGAGAGGACAAGATAGGAGAGAAGTGGGAAGGTAAAAAATGTGCAAATAATGTCAAGGAGGTAATTAGATATTTGTGGCCAATTTGATCCCAAACATCATGGGAGCCTGTGAAAGCAAAGAAGAAAAGAAGAAAAATGTAGTCACAGCAATATGCAAAGCCAGGTATTTTAGCTCTGCTCTGAGACACATGTGACTATTTCATTATTAGGTAAAAAAAAAAAAAAAAAGCACCCTATATAGTATTTATTAGATCTGCCCATGGTTTCCTGATGAACTTTGTCACTCAAGATAACATGTGAGGACAAGGGACGTGAATTAGGTTCTCGGCATATTCTCTCCAACTTTGTGTCCTGTATTTCTATCATCCACTCTCCATCTTCCCAATACTCACCTCTCCCCCTCTGTCCACCCTCCCCACTGGCATTATATTCCTGTAGATCTTGGAACTGGGAATGTTCCCCTTCACGTGGAAATGGAGCTGATGGCTCCTGGGAAAGAGATAAGACTCAATGGCTTCTTACCAGGGTGAGCTTCCCATGTGAGAGCCCTCAGACCGGTTCGTTCCCTGTGCAGCCCTGTGCCCACTTGTGGAATGAAAACTATACAAAAAAAAACAATGATGTGCAACTATGGAGACTGCTCTGGGCCCTCCCCATTCTGTCTCTCTGTCTCTCTCTGTCAAAAAACAATAAAAATAACGAGGAAGCTGGCATGGTTCAGCGGGTTAAGTGGTTGCTTTGCAACACTGGGGACCAAGGATTGAATCCTGGCCTTGGCCTGTGCAGACCCATATGCTGAACTGGGGTGTGCTTCCCATGTGGGAGGCCCCCAGCCCAGTTCCTGCCCTGCTCGGCCCCCACCCACCTGTGTGGAATGAAACCATGTCGAAAACTGATGATGTACAACTATGGAGACGGCTCTGGGCCCTCCCCCTTCTCTCTGTCTCTCTCTGTCTCTGTCTCTGTCAAAAACAATAAAATAGACATCCTAAAAATAAAAAAAAAGACTAATTGGCTACTTTGGCAACCACTGAGTCCTGAGTCTAGAGGGAAGGGGGGTTTCTGGCAGGCAAGAGAATTAAATGATCAAATCTCAAGCTGCCAGAGAGCAGATGTATGTTCAAAAAGGAGCACAAAGAACCTTCTGGAACAACATTGAGAGTTCTGGGCTGTGTTGTCAGTTGGAAGGGGAATCTGACTGTTCTGGCTCAGAAGCGAATGCTTCACTTTGTGTTCTTCCAGCATTAGTCCCCCACCTCACCTCCACACCCTCCCACCTCCAATGTGCTGGGACCACATCACTCTACAGGGGACCCAGACAACTACCAGGTCAAACCTTCACCTGTGCCACTTTCAATCTGCTGTGATCAGTATAAATCACCGTGCTGTACATGAGATGCCCAGAAATGATTTGTCTTATAATTGAAAGTTTATATTCTGGGATCCACATCTTCCCATTGAAAGCTATCACTCTGGTTTCCTCTCCCCCAGGTCCAACTTCAATAGGCCAAACAAACACCAAAATCACGCCAGTCCTTCCTACTGCTGATGCGGGAGGGTGTTCCAAGATAACAAGAGAATAGATTTTCATCCGCAGGGCTGTTTAATAGGCAAAACCATGCAGGATAGCAGAAGGCAGAAATAGCCTTTAATGCAGAAAAAGGTGGGGAAGACATTCTAACCAGAACAGATGAACGCTAGACTTTCGCTGTGCAAGCGAGGAAAAGAGACAGGCTCCTCCCAGTTCTCATCAAACTCCCAACAGGGACACATACCTCCGGACACATCGAGGCTTCCTGGCGTTTGGATCCTTCCTAATTGACTAAGGATTGCCAACATGCTATCTTGAGTGTCTGGAGCACTCAGGATCTCATCTGGCCCCGTTTCACATTTAGTGGGGAGCTACCTTGGCTTTCTCGGCGTGTCAAGGATGGTGCTTGGGCCCAGAAGAAAAAGAAACCGTCCTATGCCTCCTCCCTTCCCCTTACTGAAAACCCCAACACTCCTCCTGACATCTGCGGCTCTTTTCACTGGTTCTGTTCAATCAACCCTTTTTCTACAAATTCTAAAATATTCTCCACAGGGTCTAATTAGTAATGTTTAACTGGGGGATAGCCAAGCACGAAACTCAAGAGAAATGGACTTCCAACCCCATCAGGGTCTTCTCAAAGGGGGCCACCTGGCTTCCTGAGTCATGTCCTGCCTCAATGTCCAGTGACATCTGTCACATGACTGAAGTCCCTGATAGAGAATGTGGTTATTTCTGCCATCACCAACTCCCAGAGACACGGGGAGAGCTCTGTTGGTGATATTCTCCTCCACATTCATAAGGCTGGTCTGCAGTAATTTTAGCCTCTCTGGTCATGGGTAGAATTCCCTGGAGCCTCTTTGTTGGGCTCCATGTAACCCTATGGGCCAGGGCTGCCCACACATAACAGGTGATTTGCCCACACACACACCAAGCCAAGGGCTTCTGCCTTAACATTGACCTTGTCCAGCCGTCTTTTCTGATGCTTCTCTCATTGCCAGTCTGTGTGCTGTACCATTCTCCAGACCCCCTGCCCACCAACCCTCCCCTGTACATGGATGGGACAAGTTGCCAGCTCGCCCACCCACCTCTTCACTGTCAGGCCCACATGCCACCCACCTGCCTGCCCGTCTGCCCGCTGCAGCTGATGCGTGACGTTACTTTTGTTTCTCTCTGGAAGTGGATTTGTTTTGTTTTATGAGTTGAACCTTGCGAATGACCTGCAACATCTCTTCGGCCCCATTGTTTAGTTTCAGTTACAAGTAGTAAGTGTGACATTATGTTCTCCTGACACCTGTGTTAGACAATACACCTCAACACTGTTTTTGGGAAATTGGGCAATTTTAAAATGGAATTTGAGTATTTAAAGTTCATTCTTTGCAGGGAAGCCGGGATGGCTCAGTGGGTTAAGTGCTCACTTTGCAGCGCCAGGGACCGAGGATCGAATCCCGGCCCCGGCCCGTGCAGAACCATATGCTGAACTGGGAGCTCCCCCAGTTCAGTTCTCTCTCTCTCTCTCTCTGTCAAAAAATAAATAAATAAATATTTTTAAAATAAATAAATAAAGTTCATTCTTTGCATGATTCGTGTACATTATAATATGAATCCTCTCCTGCGAATGTACATTTTTTTTATCTGTTTAGACTGAGTCTTCTTCCAGCAGAGCATTCCAGCAGCCTGAGAATGTTTGTCATTCAGAATCCTTCCTGTCTGTGGAAGGAGACTAATTCCAGCCTAACTGGGTGTCACCAGAGCACTTGGCACAATAGAACCTAGAACAGAAAAAGCGCTCTACACAGCCTGCCAGCAGCACGAGCGTTCACTGTGTTTAATCGGAGCTGACGCCTTCTGGACGATGCAAGTGTCCAGAGTCATAACCGCCCAGGCCGGGGATGCTTCGAGCCTGCAGGCCCGAACTACCCAGAGGAACGCTAGGACCCAAGACAGCTCCGCTAAACTGTGGCACAGTGAAAACCCTCGTTTCTCTCAAGCTAATGAATATGTCAGCTGATCAATGAACATTCCACCCACAGCAGTTGGTGTCATGTGAAATGACAGCATCAGCTGTGCCCCAGTTTAATGCTGAGGCTGGAGATAGGCATGACCTATATCCTACCGACTCTCTTTCACACAAAGACGACCCTGATTATGTGTATGCGACAAAAAAAGGAAGACACACTTCCTTTGTGGAGTCATCAAAGTGCCCCACATTTTCCCGCATTCGCCAGTGACCTTATGTGAGTAAATTCTTTGAATCCATCATTAAAAAAAAAAAAAAGATGTTACTAAAGTCAAAGTAGCCAGTCATTTTCCACTTCAAACTAGATTTGTGGGAGGCGGAACTGCTCAACCCTGGAGTTTACTGATGATACGGGAGTGTCAGGGCAAACATGGGGTTAGCCCACCAGAACAGCTGCATCGGAGTAGGACTAATAGATGAGTAAGTATCAAGTTCCATCAACTACTAAATAGAGCAGACTCTTCATTAACCAGAACTCAAGCAACCGGCAACATCACATTTACCAGGTGTCTACCAATCCCCATGGGTGCTGGTTAACTGAGAGTCTACTGTATGTCAATTTTAATACATCTATAGTCTAAAAGATTCTGAATAACCAGCCTGAGATCAGGGAGTACATCAAATGCATCTCTGTGAGTTTCAGAGCACCTCCTATAGGAAACTACACATACCAGGTACATACGTAATCCTTAAGGGAGTCATAGAATATCACAGTCGAACCCCAAGACACTTCCAAAAATATTCTCGTTCAACCTGTTGCTGAAGTATAAATTCTTTTCAGTGTCTCACACAAAGCATCCATTCCATCTCTGCATGGATGCTTGTAAAGCAAGGAAGTGACTGTCTTCGGGACAAGCCTGTTCAAATGGTGGGAAGTTTTAATTTACTGAATGAAAGCAGGAACGAGACAAATGCTGGAAACAATGTTAAAAGTGACAAGCACAAAAGTATAGTTTTTTTGAGATGGATACTCCTTTTGTGTTCAAAGTCAACCTCAACTCCATGATTAATTATTTTAATCACCCTTTTGCATGTAGCTGTAATTCTCTTGTCTCTCTCTTTATCTTATCCCCTTAGCTAAACCACAACCCTGTTTAAATTCATCTTTCCCTCTAGCTTATGCATGCACTGTTATGCTGAATATGCATGAGTAAGATCTATGCTAACAGGTCATCCTTTCAATTATTAAACCTCAGAGGGCACCTAAGGGTGCATAACAATTGTTCTACCTCCTAATCAACTCAATCTCTCATTCTTCTGAATGGCTTTTATGTCTCTCCTCTCTCCTCAAAACTTTAATGATTCTTCCCATCCCTAGTTCCACCAGGGAGAAAACTAGGCATAATCAGAAGAAAAATTCCTCAGTTTCCCAACTGACTGTATCTCCATGTTCCTAGCTGTCCACTTGCCACAGCCAAACCCTTCATTGGTACCTTACGTCCATCCTCTCTTGCCTGCTTACAAAAATTATTTAGCAACATTTCCTTTTTCTTCTTATCACCAAGTGTTCCCTTTCTACAACGTCATTACCATGAGGCTACACATGATAATACTTCTCATTTAAAATAACCCTTTCTTTGTCATCCAATTCCTGCCTTGCTTTCTCCTACCTTCATGTCATCTTCCTTACTTTTCCTCCTCGATTCCATATACATAAAAGAAGCTGCAAACTGTCATTTTGGGGAAGTATTTTTCTCAATCTTGAGATCTTGCTTCTAGGCATATGCTCTGTTTGGCTCAAATACATTTTTATAAAGACTCTCTACAGCTTTGGAAGTTTGTACGTGGATAGGTTGTCTTATGTGTGACAGAAACTGATACAACACAGCCATCTTTCTTCCAAATGTAACATTTGCATTTATTATGTTTGTTTCGACCTCTGCTTGGTGTCATAATTGGTAGCAACCATATTGAACTTCATCTGAGCCTTGCAATTTCTGAGACATAGCAAAGGTTAAAGAAATTCTCCCAACGCCTTGTGTTCACAGAAATAGCTTCCTGTAAAATAGCACTCTTTCTGTTATTATTCAGATAGGACTCATAGCTCGACCCCTTGTTTACTGGGACAAAGCCAGACACAAACACTACCAATCTCCATTTTTTGTCTTATAGTTAGCTGAACTGTTTTTCCCCACTGTTCCATCAGAACAAAATGCCTGTAACAGGACCGAATCAAACTCAAGTTGATCTCTCCTTCCCAGATCCTAGCACTGTGCTCATCCTTGAGCGGTGTAATTAGGAATCAGCCCTCCTAATAGCCCCTCCGGAGACCAGGGGACTTCACCTTATATCATTTCCTGATCAACCGCAGGCCATGCTCCCAGCTCAGCCACGCCCCCATCCCTTGCTCTTTCTAGCCTTGTGGACCCCTCCCTGTAGAAGAAAAGCCCTTTTCTGCCTGGATGTTGAGACCCTTGTAACTCATGTGGTCAGATCATTCTGTCTTTGTAATCATCTTCTGTATACAGGCCTTTCCAAAGTATGTATATATATATATGTATGTATGTATGCATGTGTGTGTGTGTGTGTATGCATGTTCCTTTTTCTTCCTGTGAGCGCCACCCCCTACTGAGAAATGGTGTTTGCTGCTCCATCCCTTGCATTGGGGTGGACCTGTCCTTGCTTGGACTAACAGAATATGTTTTGACTACCAGAAAAAACACTTTCAGTTCTAGATCTAGCATTTAAGAGGACTGGTAGATCCTGTTTCTTGCCTCTTGGAACTCTGAGCTGCCTTGTACATAAGAAGACCAGGAGGCCCCAAGAAATTGGGCCAACTTGGACCTCTCACCTGAACTCCGGACTTGCTATCTCACTCGGAAGTCTTATGGGAACCTCTAGAATTAATATCCCCAAAACCGTGCTACTGACACTTCCTCCAAATCTTATTCCTTTCACGCATCTCACCATCTTAGTAAGTGGCAACCCCATCCTACTAGTTGCTGGGGCTACAGGTGACTCTCATACATCACCTCTGGTCACCCGTATGTCCTGTCATCTATAACTCCAAGACACATCCCCAACCTCACCACATCTCAACACCACCTCGGATGCCATCCTGCTCGCATCATGATGTATAAAAGCCTGCATGATCGGGTCCCTGGTCTCTGACTCATTCTCTCTCCTCCTTGCTCACTCTGTTCTAGTCACACTGGTCTCCCTGATGTGCCTCGAATCTGCCTTGTTTGCCTCAACTTTAGAGGACCTCTGCATTGGCCTTCAGCCTGAAATGTTCTTCCTTTGAATATCAACTCCTCCCTTCTTCCCAAGCTTTATGCAAATAGCAGCTCCTCAATGAGCACTTGTCCGGCCACAGTCTTTAAAATTCCAATTCCCCAGGACACTTCCTCTTCCCCTTTCTCTGTTTTATTCTTCTCCTCAGCACTTGTCACTATGGAAAGTGAGGTGTGTTTTGTTGAGTTACTTTGTGGTTTATCTCCCCCACTACCATGCAGCCTCACTAAAGAAACAGATTTTCATCCCTTTCAAGCTCTGCTGTTCTCAGCATCTAGAACATTGTTACACAGAAGATGCGCCATAAATATTCATTGGATTAACAAATGAATTATTTTTCTAAAAGAAAATAAAAATACAGGAGCCAAATTTCACTCTAAAATGTTCCATAGAGCCATGTGGGATTTCTGTTTCTTGTCTTTGAGCCTTTGGACTTCCGGTCCTTGACTGCTAATCATGGTGGGCTTTAATGAAAGCAAAACCAAAGGGAACATTTCCTACCTTATTTTCTGGAAGAAGAATGCAACTCTAACTGAATCCATTTTGCACTAAAATTCATTTGTTCAGGTAAAATATGCAGACTTCGAGAGAGAGAGGGGGAAAAAAGGAAGCAAGGAGAGTCTAGAAAATTTAAACTTCGTCTGTCAGCCCCTCTGGATAGGGAAGACTCATCTTTAGTCAGTGAGCCCTAAAGTTTTGGGGTCTCAAGATTCCACTCCTCTTGACATATACAGAGGGTGCCCCCAAAATGTATATGCACTTTAAGAAAGGAAAAAGAAAAAAACTATTAAAATTGTAACAATATATAACAATTATAGAAGATGAATACAAGTCACTTTTGACTTCTGCCATTACAAGAGGTGCTGAAAGTGGTGACCATCAGCATCCTGAGACTTCTGATGACAGTGAACTGATTGAGCAGCACTGACCAAAGTGTCCACTTGTATCGCTGAACATACCATTTCAGTTGACCATGCACCTCAAACTTACCATGAACGTGTGCAATCATTACATGTGTTGGAGGTTCTGTTGTATATTCACACTTCCATTGTCATTGTGCTCCACAACGTTCTCGAAGTTCAAATACCACTTCCAAACGGTCTTGTGCTTCTCAAACAACTACGCCTCTGCCATTTTCTTTGACTGTCCTGCCTGTTGCCTGGTGACACTAGCATTCATTTGATTAACGCCATCTTTTGAGTGAACATCATACTACATATTGCTACAACAATTCAATTCAACTTCAAAAAGTAACACTATATAACATCTCCCTCTCTTTTTTTTTAAGTCTGCTTCTTTCTAGTAGTCTTTTCTTCAGCATAAACATCCTCAGTTCTTCCGATCATTACCGTGAGAAGTTGCCTTCCTCTCTGCATCCTATTTTGTCAATGCTCCTTCTAAAGAATGGCACCCACATTTGACAGAACATTTCAGAAAACTGTGTAACTATGGCCCCATTGTGTAACTAGCTAAGGGCTAGTTCATGTACTAGCTAAATACTTGCATACTTGCATAAGGCTAAATATATTGGTCAACTAATCTTTGCTTCCACCAATGCTTTTACAATATTAATTATAATTATCATTATTATAGTGCCTAACATATGTTGAGCACAAATAGTTCAATGGAATTTCCAAAGAACCTATCAAGTAATACCTCACTTAGTTCTTACAATTCCATGAAGTAGATCGTAAGAACAATGCACCCTTTTACCAAATGAGGAAATAATTTGCTCAAGGCCATATCTCTATTGAGTGACGGATTCAGGAATACCTGTAATACATTGCTGAATTTTACAGGTTGTTTATCTTGATTTCTCTTTCAATCTGTTAATTTTAGACTTTAAAGTAAAATGCTTTTAAAAATTGTGGTGTTTGCATGTCTTACTATAAATCTGTGGACTTTTTATTAGATGATAAGTATTTAACATCTTAAAAGACATTGTTAAATTCACACATTTAATTCCCTGATACAAATGTGAATTACCTTACAAGCTGTTTGATATAAATGTGCATTTACCTCAAATCACCAAAATGTTGCATTGATATGACAGAAAATAGATAAAAATAGTGGGAAAAATAATTCCATAGTACACTTGAAAGCAGGGAAGGTGTTATGAGGTAAGTACAGCAGGAATACATATACTACATTTCGGGGGATGATATAAAGCCCTTTGATGGTATGTAACCTTTTTGTAATCAACAACTAGAGTATCTATATTATCTGTAAACAACAGGGAAACAAATACAAAAACTGACTATTATAAAGTCACAAAGAAATCTCACAAGATTCCAAAACATGAAAATCATACAGGCCATACTCTTCGACTGTGAAATTAGAAAGTAACAACAAAAAGCCAAATCCTAAAATATATATCCACTTTATTTTTGAGTAAAAGAGGAAATGAAAACTAAAATTTTAGATTACTTTAATATGAAAGACAATGAGAGAATTACATATCAAAAGAGGGCACTCTGCACTTCTGGAAGGCTTATGTTCTTTACCTCAAACCTGTCTGTAGATCTTCCTAAAAAGAGGGGGAAATAAAGTACTGATTTAATCATAACAAGTAGTCATCCTTACACAAAACTGGGAAGCCTTCAGAAGCCTCAGAACTTTAAAAACGTTTAATAATTTTAAGTTTTTAGTGGGTACTTAAATAAAAGCAAGACTTAAAAGTTGCTATTGAACTTTAGTCTTTAAGTAATTTAAGCATATTTAAATTGTCTTAAATTTAGGCAATACACTCTTTTCAATAAATGGTAACAGAAGGCTTATTGTTAATAAGAGTATTGGTATAGAGAAATGGAAGTAAATTTAATGAAATTATTTATTATATGTGTTACCCACTTAGTTTTTTCATCTAGTTTAATTGGAACATTAGCTATACTTTGTATAGATTATCTAAACGTTTGTCTATGAGAATACTTTATATTAAAATATTTTAAAAGATTATATAATATAAAGGGAGTCTTAACTAGTTGAAATCTATGACTGAAAACCTGTCTGCATTTGGGGATTTCTGGATGTCTTGAGGATATGTTTGCAACTATTATTTATAAACAACTGGATTCTATTGATTGATTGACATTTGGTTGGATTTAGGGTTTGGAAACATCTCACCACGTACAGAAGGGGGAAAATATTCTGTATCATCTATGCCTTACTGGGAATTCCCCTCTTTGTTTTTTTATTGGTGGAGTTAGAGATCAACTGGGGACCATATTTAGAAAAGGAATCGCAAAGGAGGAAGATAGGTTTATTGTAAGTATGGTGACCTTTTAACTACATATGTTTATTATTGTTGTTTTTTTAATATTATAATTTTCCCATTACCTTAGTCCAGCTAGACATACAGTTATTGGGTTTTCCATATCAACTTGTGGGTGCTTCTATTAGCATGTAACACACTGTATAGTCGTTTTTATACTTATCTGAATGAATAAATGAATGCATGAGAAAAAAAATATGCAGAAAAAACTAGAAATCTGACAATCCTAGGTTCAAATTCCAGATATGTCTCCTAGCTGTATTCTCTTAAGCTAATTATTTTACACTTATTTTTCCATTTTCTCATATATGTAATATGAATAATGGTACTGACCATGGGACGTTATTCTGAGTTAGAGATAATATAAATGAAAGGTTAACATAGCTTGTAAATTACTGTCAATATTTTGTTAATTAAAAAATGCCGTGCTGTCCTTGTTAATAATTGCTGGTAGCAGTGAAAACTTATATAGCCCTTTGGCAAAGGCTATAGTAATAAATGGCAAGCATGACCAATAAAGGTGATCACACAACTTAATTCAGTAATGTCGTCGATAGAAATTTATCTAAGGGATGCAATTCAGTAGACCCAAAAGTAATATACGTGAAGATGTTTGTGACTATATTATATTCAATACAAAAAATAAAATGAAAATTCTTCTATTCGAATTTTAAATGAAAAATAGTAATAATATCACCACGATTACAAGCTTTTATTCTTGAAAATTATGAAAAAAGAAAATCTGTCAATAGGTGGGATTATAAATGACTTTTTAATCACTGTCACCATTATAAATACATATTGTTTATTACTTAATAATGTTTTATATTTTCACAAAAATTTTAACAAAGGATTTTATATTTGACTGTATTAATGAACTAAGACTATTTTTATTATTTATTTATTTATTTATTTATTTATTTATTTTTCCCAAGCCTTCCATCCATCACCGAGCACCAGCACCCAGCAAGATCACATGTGCTAGGATGGAGAAAACTCAGTCTCCCCAGGAGCTTAAGAGACAAGTCTACTCTCTGAGGGGCAGGGAAGGAAACTCATATTTGATGAATGGAGTTAATCTGAGTTTTTGCTTTTATTTATAATAACATCTCTTAAAATGTGTATACATTTTTTTTGTCATCCCTGGTATTTAAAACAGTCAAATGCAAAAGGAACTTACTATACATGGTGAGGAAGCCATGTATTATTGCCTTTACTGTATCCTGTGATATTTTTAGCAGATTTAAAGAACAGTTTTGACAATGGCAAAATAAGGCTCTTTGAGAACTAGTTATTTTAAACCCCAGCTGAATGCATCCTGACAAAAATCAGAGTTTTATTAATTAGTTAGCCCGCAGAGAATTAAATCCTGACTCACCACTCTGTGTGGCAAAATAAGTTGAAATCTTCAAATGCAGCCTTGTAATTAGAGGGCCCCAGTGAGCAAGTTCAAGTTGTTATTATTCGTAAGGAAGAACCTGGCTGGCAGGGTGTGTTAGAAAGAGAAAACTGCAGCAGCAAGTTCTGAGGGACAAAGAAAAAATGCGTGACATTGAACTACCTGACTTCAATCTCCAAGAAACCAGGGCAGGGGTTGGCATTCGCTGCTTTGAAAACCAGGAGACTGTGACATTGTCTCCCGAATGTACACTGAAGCAAGTGTGCCATTATCTGCACAACGGGTAAAAAAAAAAAAAAGAAAAAGAGTTTAACTGCTCGATCACATTCTTAAGGATAAAAAGGTAGGAATGAGAAATCAATGGAATTCTTTCCCAAGCCTCAGCGGGTGATGTTTTTACCTAATACTTTGTTGCAAATCTCTAGTGAATTTCTGCAACTTTAAAATATTCTGTAGAAGAAAACTAGGACCATGTTGTAGCTCCAATTTAGGAGAATGTTTGCTTTACAAAAAAATGTGACATTTTTCAAATCATTTGCATTTTAAAGGTCTAAGGAATTTTCAGCACTGATCAGCTTTTAACCCACGTTTCCTGCCTGCGTGCATAAGCACAGATCCTTGACTTTGCCATCCTCATAAAAATTCTCTTTTCAGCTTTCACTTTCATGTGTTTTTAAAACGGCTCAGCTCTCCCCACCCTCGGCTCCCCCGCAACTCCTGCCTTCCCCGTGGTCCCTGCCTGGGAAGATGAAAGGCCCTCTTCCCTTTAGCTAAGGCTCCTGTTTCTGCTTTCACACGAATGGAAAATACCTTAAAGATGGGGAAGAAACAGAGTATCACAGGCTAACCTTGAGTTAGCACAAAGCATTTCCTCACAAGAGCTTTTTTTTTTTCTCTAGCTCTCATGTGGTCCTCATTCCCATTTCAAAAAGCCACCTAATACCCAACATTCTTTAATTAACATAAATTTTACTGGTTTGTATCTAACCAGTCATTATATATAAGAAACATACTTCTATCATGGCATGTTACTTTTAGACAATGGAGTCAGGCTGCCTGGGTTCAAATCCCCCTTTGTTCCCCTTTTAGCTGTGCAATCTTGGGCATGTTACTCAACCCTTCTGTGCCTCATTTTCATTTCTATAGAATGAGAAATAATATTTCTATAATATAAAATGAAACATTATTACCTATTTTAAAGGTTTGCTGTAAATATTAAATAGGTAAATATGTATGAAATAGTCTCTAAGTGTAAGCTATTATTAGTCCTTGCTTCCCTTTTACTAATACAGTGACAAGTGCACAGTTACAGCTCCTGATGACATGTAATGACTCTAGAAGTAAAAACCACAGAAAAGTTTAGTGACATCCACTAGCTTATTAGCATTGACTACTCATATGACTATGTTCTGAATATGTGTGCCGCCCACCCAATTCATATGTTAAAATTCTAACTCCCAAAGTTGATGGTATTAGAAGTTGTCCCTTTGGGAGGTGATTAGGTTATAAGGGTGGGGCCCTCATGAATGGGATTAGTGCCCTTATGAGAAAGACCCCACAGAGATTCCATAGACACTTTCACCATTTGAGGGCACAGTGGAAGGTCAGCAGTCTGAAACTTAAGACTAGAGACCCCCAGCTGTATGCTGACATCCTGATCTTGGACTTCCCAGCCTCCAGAACTGTGAACAATAAATCTCAGTTTACAAGCTGTCCCACCTGTGGTATTTTATTACAGGGGCCTGAAATGATGACGACAACCATTTTCACAGTTCCTAAACACTCATGTCCACAGCAAACACTCCATCAACTCAACTTCAGGCTGCTGTCCATTCACGGGTATTCAGGGCCACAAGGCTCATTTCCTTATGAATGAAGATGCTGTGTTCTTGCCAAGTGACAGTTAGACAGTATATTCCCCAAGTCATATGCAGCCAATCACACCAAAGTGATTCTCATGGAATTACGTGCTATTACCACTAAGAAGCTTTCACCGGGTGATGCCTGTGTACTGGGCATAGAGCCAGATGCCGAGGACAGAGAGCAGGCCATGACATGGCCTTTCACAATAAACTTAAGATCCAGTTCCAAAGACAGGACATATTCATCAAGAGATAAATAAAAGCAAGTGGCCATGTAAGCAGTATGAGCTGAGTGGAGAAGATAATTGTGCCTTAGTACTTCAAAGGAGCAAGAGGTTATTCTGGGTTTGGGCAGCTGGAAAAATCTTCCTACAAAAAACAAAACAAAACAAACAAACAAACAAACAAAAAACAACAACAAAACCTAGAAGTCAAGTGAGGTCTTGAATATGAAGCACAACTTTAAACAGGTAGAAAACAGCAAGGAGAAGGCATTTCCGTGGCCAAATACAGAGAAGTCTATGGCAGAGTTGGAGAAGGAGCTGGCTAGGTTAACTGGATCAGGGTGTCATAATTCTTCATCAAGGGTGATTCGCCAACTTCGTGGAATATGTACTTTTTAATTTAACCTGAACTTATATTCACCAAAAAACTTCCTATTTCCTCATGCAGGGCACTATCTCTCGCTTCAACATAATTAACCAATATCATGGAGCAATAATACCCTTGCATGCCACACTGGAACTAACTTTTTCCCTGCACACTATTGTGTCATTCATCAGTACACCCAATCAGATGACTGGTGGGGAAAGTTGCGGGAGGGAGACTTAATTCAGCCATTTGAACTACACTGAAATCACTCTCTAAAAGGGCTGAGAAAGTTAAAAAGCTGAGAGGAACTTGGTAGAATCTATGAGTACATTTCTTTCACAAATGCTACTCTCCTGTATGACCCTCTCACTTCACCATGTAGAGATGGGGATATGATATATTCGTGAGGGAATAAGTAAGACCTCATAGTACTTACTGGCAAAATCAGGACTAGAACTGAGGGCCGGAAGCCAGAACCTAGTCTCTTTTGACTACCTCTGTACAGGATTGGTGGGGAGATTTGGTGCATGAAGATCGGCCCTGGAAACTAGCAGGAGGTCAGTGGGTAGGGTCCGTGTGATACGGGTTAAGTGACTGGAGGACCTGCTGTGATAGAAATTCAGGACGTGCAGGACCCTGGAAGAGTGAAAAGCTATGATGCTGGGCCAGGACCAAGGGGCACCAAGATGGAAATCTTAGAGAAGAAGCTGGGATCTGTGAGTCCGCTTTCCTTGGGTGTGACATGGGGACCTGTGAGCAAAGTAGAATGAGAGGGACAGGGGCACCTCCTAGGATTTCCAATTCTACTGGTGACATCAGTTATACTTTTGAGTCCCACAATAAAAATGTCAAGCAGTACTTCAAGGAGTAGGAAAGATTGTCCTACACTTTCTGGATACTTTATTTAAGGTTTCAATTTTTCTGACCAATGGATTCCATATCTATTGTTGCAAGCAGTTCTGACCACTAGAAGGTTCCAGCATGCAAAACGCAATGGCAGATCAAATAAAGAGATGATAGCTATGAGACTCATGTATATTTACCTTTATAATCAGTAAATCAGTGTTTGTTGCAATGGTTTTATTTTTACTTGGCAGGTGACATCTGCAACCTTGATTCTACGCTCTAGTTTAACTAGAATCTTAAAAATATATATTTTTTCTGAATATTTTTCCCTCCATAGAAAAATGTCAATATCCAGTCAGCAAAATTGACACAGGAATAATATCGGTGCCAAGATCTGTCTCATTGAATACTTTACAAATGGTAATGATGAGAAAGTGAGAACACAGTGTCATTTGTAAGCCTAAAGATAAAAGCCATGTGGTAAATTGCTGAATTCTGTGCAGATGGAGATTAATCCCAACAAGTTCTAACACGGCTGCATCAGTGGGTAAAGTGACAAGATAGCTTTAATATGAGAAAAATGTAAGAACATTCGTGAAGGAGCAAATAAAAAATAAAATGGTAAGATTTAGAAATTAGGATTTATAAGAAGGTAGAGTTGACCTATTAATTTCTCATAAGAAAACTGAAGTACATTGAAGGCTATTTATTGAAGCCATACAACTTGGCAACCAAGAAGGCTGAGAAATTGGTACAATAAGGATAGATATTGGGCATAAGACCTTATCAACCCCTCATACACAATTCGATAGCCTCCCTTGAATGACTTCTGGTCCTTCCACCTCCAGAAAGAGAGCATCCGTTTGAAAACAAAAACCTTCCCATCAGACTGATCATTGTGGGCCCAATCTTGCCACACAACAAGTTCTCACAACGTATTTTGTAAAATAGAGGGCCCCCCAATATGATAAATTCGAATATTGGGATATTATAAGTGAATTAGAATAAGGGATATTATAGTTGAAGATTTAAAAAAATGGGTCTGAAAACTTGAGGATATAAAGAGATAGGAATAAAACCAACAAAATGAATGGATTCTTCCATCCCCAGAGAATTCAGTATCTAATAAATCTGAAATATCCTTTGAAATTTGAGAGATAAGTCAAATAAAAAGGATTTGCAAAGCACACTGTGAATTTACATGTCTCACGATTTTATGAGTTACGTGCATTAAAAATGTGCATAAAAATTTTTTCGAAATTTTGTATAACCTAAAAAATTTATTAAAGGAACAAAAATATTTAAGTCTCCAGCATTTCTGAGATGGATACAGCAAAAAGAAATTATGCTACAACTGTCTCAAAACATAAAACATATCTAGTGTAAGAACACTAAACGTAAAATCAGAATTGTTGTACTCAAATTTCCTTCTACCACCTATAAGCTGTGAGCTTGCACAAGTCACAATCCGCCTAAATTTCATTTTCCTCATCTGTGAAAGGAGAATAACAAGACCTCCATGGTGGAACTGTTAAATAATACACTAATATTATTGAAAGTATATTAAGCACAAGTTGATACTCGTACATAGGGTATGAAATAATTCCTTTATATTACTAAGATACAAAATACAGTAACTTTCTACTAACCCAGGGGTTCCCAACATTTTTATACCCTAGGGCGCATTCTAAAATATTGGTAGGGCAGTGGGCACCAGCTATTTCTAAGGATATTTATTATTGAACAAGAATAAAAAATAATAAACAAAAATAATTTTAAAATTTATTGTACAAATTATATACATACAAAGAAACATAAGTACAAAACGTAATACAAAGTAAATAAAAAACACACGTATAATAAAATCATTTAAAAAAACATAAAAGAAAACATAAAAAAAAACAATCTGTCAGTGTGATCTTTGGCATTGCATTTCATTGGCCAATGCCTTGTAGTTAGGAGAGTATGACGACAACCCTGTTAGCAAACAATTATTAAGATGCTCATCGGTAAGTCGAGATCTATATCGTGATTTCATTAAATTCATGTTTGAAAACAAAGATTCGCATAAATACGTTGACCTGAAAAACGATTTGATTTTATATGCCGCTTTTTTAAAAAATGGGAACCTTTCTTTGTCGACTATGTTCCATAAGCCCTCTGATATTAAGGATTTTAGCAAAATATCGTTCTTAAGGTTCAAAATTTCTAACTCTAGTTCTTCTGCTTTCCCCTGAACAAGGTCTGCAATACATGCGGCTAGTTCTATTCCATTTATTTGGCAAGTAAAAGGATTGATACAGAAGGAGACAATTGGCTCGATATTTGTAAACTTCAGAAATCTCTCTTCAAACTGTTTTTGAAGCACTTGCAGGGTCTCAA
>PVKE010008607.1:0-47213 GCA_004027555.1 Craseonycteris thonglongyai
TGGAGGAGGACCTGATTCTGGGAGCTGGGCACATAATGCGATGCATGGGTGATGTGATGTGGACTTGTGCATCAGGAAACTATGTAATTGTTACCAACCAATGTCACCCCATTAAATTTAACAATAAAAAAAAAAAAGCGTGTGTTGAGCTGGAGGGTGGCTGTGGTCCAGTCTAGCGCTGAAATGCTAGGGTGAGACCCAGCAGTGACTCCATGAAAGCCAGGCCAGGTGGTTTTCTCCTTCAAGCCATCAGCTCCCTCTGCTGAGGCTCATGGTCAAAGATCACACCCCTGAGACTCACCAATCAGCTCTCAAATGATGATGACTGTGAGGGTGACTCAGTGCACCTCTGTCCCCACCACCAGAAAAATCACTCCAAGGGCACAGGTCAGTGGGAGCACCTCAGACCATGAATAACCCTTTATCATTAACATTATTCCCAGGAAATATAATATTAGGCCCCTCTATTTCCTAATGATCCCAATACATACTCAAGAGCATTATTACGAACATTATGATGCAGCACAGTGCTAGAGAAAGATGAAAATTCCCAGGGATTTGGGGGTCCTGCATTCTAACCGGTTGAGCACTAACAAGCCATGTGACCTTGACATCTCTGGGTCTCTTTCTTCACATACAAGGTAATAGAACCAGGAGTTTTCAAACTTATTTTTCCTTCTTTTAAAATAAAAAACCTTACATGGAACATGAATATATAGCATAGATAATAATAAGTCTGCTCTGTCAGAAGTGTGGGGAGAGGGTCTCCGGCCCACCCCACTTGATTTTTCCCTCCCCTCGGAATAGTCCCACCCCCACTATGGCAGGCCCTGAGGTCTCATGGATCACTTGCCCGAAAAGAATTCTCTCTGTGTCAGATTGTATTTGGGCCCAACACTGTGTTGATGTCATATCCATTTGACCGCCCACCTGGCTTTCCTAAAGCTACACCCCTGATATTTCTCAGCAAGTGTTAAAGGAAAACTGAGCCGTCTGTCTCACAATGATGTGAGCCCATAGAACATAAAAACCGCAGAGAAAATGCACTTGAATTTTATCGCAAGACTAAAATCTAGCTCAACAGGGAGAGTAGGGCAGAGCACGAAGGCACAGCACTATCGTAGATTAATTTACCTTAAAAGATATTCTGCTCATTGCTGAGCTACACAATGCAGCCTCGAGGTGTAAGATTTTTACCATGAAGTAGCATGAGAAGGGTCAGGTCCTCCTCCTGAGTGAAAGTGCCTCTCTCACAGGAAACATGAAGCAGTTCTGGCCTTCAGTCACCCAGCCCCCTCATATATCTCCTCTGCATGTGTTAATTCTTTTGAAGGTGATGGGGGTTCTTTGCATGGAAGATATATGCAGCTCAATGGCAGGAAGTGAGATCCTAATTATCTGCAGCTGACAACCTTTCAGGGCCCATTATAAAAGAAACGTCTGCACCAGGCGTTCAGAGCCCCATAGCCCAGCTCCAGGGAGTTTGAGGGAGCAACAAGGAGTGATTCTGAGAGCCTGATTTATCAGCAAAGATTAGAAGAGTTACATCTATGGTCTAGTGAAACAATGACAGAGGGGGAGCAGGCTAATGGTTGACAAAGGGGCAGAAGAAAGAGAAGAGATTTATGTAGCCTGGTACGAGGGTGAGCAATTGGAGGAGTGGAATGAAATGAAGACGGGAAAGAAAGTCTGAGTAAATATCAGGGAAACTTTCTTTGCTGATTTATTAGACAGATGAGCAAATCTTTCAAATGACGCTTCCCCATCACCCCAAGGAAGAGTGAGTGAGCCTACATGTCATGGCCATTTGTCTCTGTCATCGTGGGACCTGTACTGATATCTAGCATGGCTTGCCATCTTTCTCTTAAAAGTCAGACTCAATCCTTTTCTTCTGTGGGACACTGGGAGGCTCTTACAGGTCGTGGGACCCATGTCTGCAATTCTAGGCATAGCCACTTGCTAACCATCCCCGAAACTTACTATACACTTTACAGGTTTTTTTGAGGGGTAGAGTGTATTTGTCCATGGTACACAGCCCAGAATCTCCCTGGGCTTATGCTTGGGACAGAAACCAAGAAGACACTTCAAAATTCCACTGAGGTCCTCTTAGCTGGAGTATATGGAAACGTTCCGGTGAATGAGACTACTTGTACAGTGCCTCTATCTGATTCTGACCTAGATAGGGAACCTCTTATGTGCCACTTCAGATCCTCTCAGCTTCTCCTTAGTCCAGAAGTTCCTGCAGAGACCAGTTTTGCATGAACTACAAGTGGCATCACACAGGCTCCACCTGACCTGCCTTGCTACAGAGATGCAGGATGCCTTTAAGAGACCACCACGCCCCCACCCAAATGTACCTGGGAGTGATGAGTTGATGTCCAACGGGAAAAACCTTTGACCTATGAGAGATGGTAACTGGCAGATACAGTAGTAGCCAGTGGGATAAAACTCGTCATATTGGGTCTCCTAGCCTCACTCTCCTTTTACTCCCTCTCCCTGGGTTATACCCTATAATAGGATAATAACAGAAAACTTTGCCTCAAGTTCTGCTTTCTGGGGGAACACAGGTTAAGCTATGACCAAATAATCAGGGCAAAAAAGTTACTAAATTATGTGAAAAATGACATAAATTTCTTTAATTATTGGGCCTGGGCACCTGGTCTAGACATTTATTCTAGGCATTCCAAAGAACTGTCCCCATCTAACCACAGCCCCCCTGATGGTGCTTCCATTAAAGTGCTTCCAGACAGAGCAAGGAATCCCATCAGGGCCCTATCTTGTATTTCAGTGTCCCTACTGACTTTCTCTGCTGGACAGAGCTGGGAAGCTGGAGGATTTGGGCTTAGCCAAGTTGGTGTTTCTTACTCTGCCTCCCACAGGACCTGAGACATAAGGCACAAGGTAAACCAGGACTCGGGGAGTTGATGACCAGCCTCTTGGAGGTAACCTGAAAGGACACTGACAAGCCTGTGGCCTTTCCATCCAGCTGTGACAGGTCTCTCTGCCACCACTACTTCTGATTCTATTCTTTGTGTCACAGGCATGACAATTCTAGTCAAGCGCTGGTAAATCCAAAATTCTAAAATGATCTCTTTCTATTGCCAGAAACCCCATCTTTGGTGCTTGCTCCAAAAAGAGACCCTGTGACGCTGTTATCTGTAAATGCTTTGAGCTTTTGTTGTTGCTTTTCTTTTTTCGTGTGTGCTTTAAGTTCAACTATTTTTATGTCCCCACCAAAAAAAAAAAAAAAAAAAAAATTCCTTAGTAACCCATTATGGGTTAGTGAATTCCCAAACTGTTCAAAAATACTTTAAAGTTCTTTTGGGACATAGCCAGATACTTAATATTGTATTACATTTTATAGTTGTCACTTAATCAAGCTATTTAATATTATAGTACATTTTAAAACTGTCACTTAATCACATTTTCTTGACCCTTTTATGGGAATTAAAGATCACTGTAGATAAAAAATGGCATGCTTTAGTTTAAATAGATTCAGTATGTCCAGTTTGACAGTTACTTCTGAGACATTAAAAGAATTTTCTGTGATTAATGTGACCCACACACGTTAAATGGTGTAATGTTCCATTTCTTCAGCCATTAGCGGAAACAGCATCAGACAGAAGGAGCCAAAATGTAGCCAACTGTATGCAAAACTGGCAACGGGGGTGGGGATGGGGGGAGTTTAAAGATAATATAGAACCAGGCGGGCTGAGATAAGAGATTGCTGCTGATTTAATATTTGGTTTCTCTGGGCATCCTGAGAGCAAACTCGAAGACACACAAAGGTCAGGCCCTGGCGGTGAAGGGGACACCAGCCGAGTAGGGCAAGCGCTCTGAGGGGAGTCTCCCCACAAGGAGGGCGCATCTCAGACAGGCAGCTGAGTGGACTTTCTCGGTGCTTGTTGTAAGTGATTGATGAGCACTGCTTCCAAATTTAGAAAAGCTCTCTAAAAGGACATTTACTCACAGGGAAAATAAAATTTCCTCTGAAAGGTCCATCCCTGGAACAGTTTTGTTTATGGTGCTCTGATAGTTCCTGGCAATTAATCGAGAATTGCGTCACTGCAAGATTTTATATTCTTAAGTGTTCACTCTTGTAGTTAAAGTAAATTATGTCCTTTTCCAAACATGTTTCAAAGAATTGTACTGCGTTTTTAGAATGCTGGTCCCTAAATCCTACTTGTTTGTTTAATTAATCTGAAAATCACTGTTCCTGCTTTGTTTCTTAATCACAGATCACATACACTGTATTTGTCAGCAGCTGAAAATGAAAGCATGTCCCAGTGTGTTTTTCTTAATTGTTTAATAAGAGTTGAATAATACCCTATTTAGTCCATCAAGTAGGACATTACAATATCATTGATCTTTTGTTTGACAGCAAATTTGTTTGATAACAGAATAGAATATAATGTAACCAAATCAGTGTCAGAAATGCATCTCAGAGAATCCAATTAAAAACACCCCTGAACACTCCGGACACTGAAGAGTAGGTGCTCAGGAACCAGGCACAGCAAGATGCACTGGGCAGGAGGGAACGAAGGGAAAATCCAGCCTTGCGAAATGTCCGGAGCTTACCCTGAAGATGCGAGCCAAGCCCTTCGTGCCCTAGGAATGTGGCCATTTTGGCTGAGGAGTGTTGACCTTCCCCAAGGTCAGAATGGACAGACCAATGACCTCTATTATGTTCCTCCTTTGTTAGCTCAAATGCAATCATTCTCAGCGTCAAAGATGCCAGATCCTGCCATCATTTCACACCCCAGCAGCCTTGTCCTGTTTCCAAATCTGCATATCAGACCATTTCTTTCCCATATCCTTTATCTCCAGGAAAGGACAAGAATTGGTTCTGATAGGGACAATTCCACATAAGGAAATTCACCACCTGAGCTAAAATGGTGCCCCCCACCCCCCAAGTCACCGCCCAAGGTGGTGATCCCTGAGGGCTGGGACTTTCCCCCAACATCCTTTCAAATTAACCAATCCCCAAGTCCCATGATAGGCCCTATAAAAGTAAAAGTCCCCAGTTGGTCGGGGCTCAGTCTTTGGAATTATCCTACTGGGCCCGCCAGCAAAATAAAGCTGTGTTCTCCTGGATCTCGGGGCTCGGTTTTTGGGAATTATCCTGCCGGGCCCGCCAGTGTAATAAAGCTGCGTTCTCCCAGATCTTGGTGTGCCACTTGAGTTTCCTCAGTCAACGGTTTTTTGCAACAGTTCAAATGACTGTATAAGACCCTATCTTTACGGACTTCATTTAGGAGAACAAGTGTCTGCCCTGGTGTTTATTCACACACACATTTATTATGTGTTTTGCAACTGAACCCTTCCTTTCCTTTCAAAACCCAGCAGAAAGGTGTAACAAAGCCTCTCTCTGCATAGCAAAACCAGACTCCACTGCAAAGACCAGAAAAGAATGTGTAGCAAGAGCAAAAGTTCTCTGAGTGCCCAGTTTTGACAGTCATCTATCTTGTCTTGAAAGTTGAGTTGGCTATATTTCATACAAACCTATTTCTAACACCACAAATACACACACACACCACTCTTGGGAAAAGAATTACTGAGATCAATCAGTTATGCACAAAATAGCCAGTTGCTTGAATAAATTAAGCCTTTTCTTTCTCCAAGATGATTTATGTGCAGATACTGGCCAGATTCAATGTGCTGTCCTCTCTGAAAATGTGTGAGTGCAGAGGCCCAGTAAGCAATGGAGGGGAGGCAGAGGATTCACTGTGTGTCACTGGGGGATGGAGCAGACGGTTTTACGTGAAAACTCCCTACAAAAACAAATAGCCCTTAGAAATACCTGCACTCTCTGTAGAAGGTTTTTATCCTTTTTTTTTTTTCTTTTGTAGGTAATGTAAACCTCATCTTCTAATAAAGGCAGAGTGAGAGTTCACAGAAGTGCATTCAAACCTTTACTTGTGAATACAAGCTGAGAAAGCAGAATATTAAGTATCAAGTGTCTCAAATCAACTCTATTGCTGGGCTGATGGCTCTCTGCAACCCTGAACCTCAGGAGAAATTTTTGTTATATTTTCAGAACATTTATATCTAAAACCCAAATTTCCCTGGCACTCACACTGTGTCTCAGAGGGCAAATATCCAGGACGATCTCATGGATCTAAAAAGTTGAGGAGTCTTTTCATTCTAATTCCTCCCTGGTTTTTGTTCAACAGTCTACCCCTCTCACATTATAATTCCGTTTCTCTCTCGATTTGCTGCCTCCTTCCTTAATCTTTTGTTCTCTGACTAATTTCCCTTTTTGTATTAATAGTCCTTCATAGTTTCTCTTCAAATCTTCAAGTGGATTCCTTTGTGACTTCTGTTTTTTCACCTGATAGTACCTTTTTTAAAAAAAACCATGAAAATTAGTAATGCTTCCATCTTTTCTGGCACTGTACCACACCGGCCTTAAAACATCCTATTACATTTCTGATCTGAAACAGCTTTCTCTTGACCCAGAAGTATTGGCAAATTACAGACTTCAAGCCAATCTTTTATGGAGAAGGTCTGAGAGCAAGTGGGAGCCTTTCAAGTGCTTAACCATAGAGTTATAATCTTTACGACCAATAGCTTCTTGCTTTGCAGTTACAGTTAGTTGACTATGCATATGGTTGAGAGAGGCCTCTTAACTTGGTCAGGGACTTTTCCCAGCCCCCTCCCAGGGGACACGTCACTCCTTTTCATTGGTCTTGTTAGAGAAACAGCATTAGTCCTGCAAATCGGGCTTCCTGTGACCAGATGCCAGGCTGTAAAGCACGTGGAACCCGGGCGGTCGATCCAAAGACATAACTTGTCACTCTTGATGATCATTCATCTGCAACAGAAATAGCCCGTGGTGCCTCAAAAATCGATGTGAAGACCACTGCTCTTCAACATTATTGCCACTAATTATTAAGATGAATGCAGTGATTAATGGGAGCAATGCTTTTTCACTTTATGCAAATGGCAAGCTCATGCATATACATGGCAAAGGGGGCTCACCAACCTGGTGTCCCAATGTTGCTGCTCAGCCCCCTTATTCAGCTGTCACTATGACCCAGGTGCAACAACTTAGTGTGATTTAAAAAGAAATTCTAAAAATGAATTGTTGATCAGCAGCCTCAGGCAGCTTTTTGGAAATTCCCTTCTACAAGAGCTGTGCTTTGATTAGGGAAAGCTCAATCAAGGCAATAACTAGGGTTATTAAGGATGGTGCATTAGCCTGTAGTCCTTGAAGTTTGTGTTATCTGGAGTGAAGAGCTGGTGAGGAAGGAGAAAATGCACCTTCGCTCTGTTAATGTAGTAAACTGAGGTAAACCAACCTCTCTGGGTCTTAGTTTTCTCCCTGCTAAAAATGTGGAGGATCCAATTAAATTAAATAAAGCCCCTTCTAACTTAAACTTATAGGATCCTATAAGCTATAAGCATAGGATAAGTGAGATGTGAGCTTGTGTCCTCTACCCAAAATAAACTTTTTGCCATAGTAAAGCACATTGTTCATTACTTGCTATATTCCTTAAGCATATATTTCATTCATTTGACAACTATTGCACTGAGGATCTATTTTGTGCATAATACAAAACCCCTTTTCTCCCATATGAACTCTACATACACAATGCTAATCACAATGTATCCCACTTATTTGCTGTGTATCTTAGGTGTAAGCTCCCCAGTGACTAGAGATAAACCTATTCTGCTTTATAAATACAGTGCCTGACAGAGATTTGACACTCAATAAATATTTATTAAATGAACAAAATTTAGATATGGAGAAAAATAATGATAAAAGAATTTAAGAAAGGCCCCTGCTGTCTAGTACCATACAACCTATGTGAAACCAAAGATACAACCCTGGCAAGTAGACATCAAACTATCACAATAAATGAGGAGGTTATGTGCAGCCACTCTTAAACATGAGTGTCAGGTTATAGAGGTGTTTAGGAAGAGTACAATGTTACTAAGGGATTTCATGAGTGGGAGGGTCTTAGAAGATATTCTAGAACTGAAAGGCATGTGAATGCCTGAACCCTGGCCTTCAGTACTATTCCAGTCAGATGGCATCCTCTTCTTGAAGACCTTCTTTGTTGGTTACCCACACCACCACTCTACCTAAGAATTCCTTCCTACCATTGACTCAAAGCCTCTCCTTCCACATGAACTGAATCTAAACGGGTGACAGCCACATGCTTTTCTGATGCCTGATGCAGTTATATCACTGAAGGCACAGCAGGGACAGTTGACAGTACCACTCAGGGTGATTGATGCTGTCTGGTCAGCATCCCTCTCAGAAACAGACTCTCCAGAGAACTGAATCACAACCACAAGTGACCAACAAACCATACTATATCCTTCTCAGATATCCTAGAGATGCAATTTCAGGGGGTCCTCAATTACAACCCTGGGCTCTGTTTAGAAGATACCCCCCCCTTTCTTTTTTCCTCTAGAGGAATGCCAGAATTCAAGTTTGGGGTAGTAGTATATGACGGTTGGAGCAAGTGTTCTGTATTCTGGCCAGAATCTGAGTCTTAGTTCTACCCTTTACTAGCTATGCGAGGAACCATCAGTATTCTCACCTGCCAGGTGGGCAGAGTAACTAAAATTACCTTGCAGAGTTATGTGGAGAATAAAGGGGATAAAGTGGGCACTTGGTAAGCCCTAGATAAATAAAACAGATAAATATTTTTCCTTCTGTCTGCACTGTAGCCTGAGGAATAGGACTGAATGCTAAAATTGTCATCCTTAGAGGACACGTGGAACATTTTCTGGTTCAGCCTCTGCTTTCCAGCAGGTGAGACAATCTCTGTAGTGTGACTATAATGATACAGGTGTTAATCTTTTCATTTTATCTACATTTTGTCCTGATTTCCAGATTTCTGGATGGACAGCCTAATTTAGGAGAACATCAATATAAACTTGCCTGGAATATGCTAGACAAAGGTTTGCATCTCAGATGCCACCATCCCAGCCACTGCTACACCCCGTCTTACCTCCCACAGCCTGGATCCCAGAGCCGGCTGGCTAACACATGTGCGTGACAAGAAGGACTTATTAGAACATTGAAACCACTACTGAATGTATAAAGGGTGCAGAATGGAAAACCCTGAAGGGGGAATAGGAAATTATTCACTGTCAGAATTGCTGTGACAGACAAAGTGAGAAGCAGGCCCAGATTTCAGTCAGCTTTAGTCCTTCAGACATCTGGCCTCTCACTGGACACTGAGGCTCCGTTATTACACAGCATACTGTTTAATAGACCTGTCCCAGGCTTCCATTGTCCAAACACATTAGCGTGCATTTTCCATTATTTAAAGGTAGGTTTTAAGGAAGTATTTATGGGTGTGATGAATGCCTCTCCAAAGACCTCCTTGTGTATTCTTCCTGTAGGCAAACCCCCTGCTGGTCACATCTGCATTTGTCATGAGAAATCCAGCTTTCACCAGCCTCTCCAGCTCATTTCCATTCCTGATACAGTCAGTGCTTCTCAAAAGACCCAGCCTCCCTGGCCTGTGCTGGAGAATTGAGTTAAGTCCTCAGTCCGGAGCTTGGCTTGGTTCCTGCTAGCCTGGCCCAGCCACGGCGCTAAACTTGGCTGCTCCGAGTGATGTCTGACAAGTGCTTTCTTTCTAAGGGGCTCCAGGGCAAGGCAGCAGAGAAACAATCAGGTTCTTATTCTGCTTTCCATGAAAATCTGGAGGCGGAAGCTTTAACTTTAACCACATCGCTTCTCCAAAGGGTCCATCAGAATCATGGAAAGGTGCCACCTCTGGAGACCGTAAAGACCTCCAGTTGGTCACCTCAATCCAGAGGTGAGCACCGTGAGGCTCAGACAGGAACGTGTTCCAGGTCCCAGGACAGATGGTGGAGCTAGGAGCTCAAAGGACCACCTAGTCAGTAGCCCTTCCCTCTGTCACTCCACACCAGGGCCTTTCAGGACAGAGAAAGGACTATGCCCACTTCTTCCTTCCTTCCTTTCTTCTCTGCTCCCTTCCTCCCTCTGTTCCTTTTCTTTTCTTTCTTTTTGGGGGGTGGGGGTGGAGGGTTAAATATATTAAAGGAAGAAATAAGTTTATAAGTAATTTCATAGAGTTTATACATTTGTATTTAACAAATTAAATTGTGCTCTTTACAGAATAATTAGGAATTTTTTTTTTTTTTAACTTAAAGCCTTGCACACTCTGGGCAGGACATACACACATGCCTTCGTTCAGTCCTGGGGGTTTCTCTGGGCTGTGCACCTACGACAGGACTTCTTCGGAGATAACGGAGCTTATGTCTGAGTTTGAGCCCTGCGGGGAGGTGGAGCCAGCAAAATGACCTTCCCAACTTGGTGCCCTGCCTCCTCTCAGCGGTCCTGGGATGAGTTTTAACTACCTCCCAGAGCTTCCTGGTTTGAACAGAGAGAAAAGTTGAGACATAAGAGAAGGTGAAGACAAAGTGGGTGGAAAACAAGAGAGTGAAGTGGAATGAAGAAAAGGAAAGAGAAACACCCACTTCCCTTGACACTATTTTCATCCATTTTTAAATCATTCCCAGGGTAGGCACTCACAGGGATCACAAGGAAAGAGGGAATCAGGATGGGAGAGTCTCTCTGTGGACATGTGTACCCCTCAACCGTGTGTGAGCAGGAGGCAGCACACGGCCTCGCAGCCTCATGCTGGTGAGCGAAGGCTGCCCGGTCCCAGAGCGCCACGCTTAGCTCTTCATTTACTCCCGAGGACAGCCCTTCACGGCACACACTCCTTTATGAATAGGTCACGTGGGCTCATTATGTTGTTATAGACAATTATTGGATCAAAAGTGAAATGAACTGGTAAATGCACTAAGGGGTTCAAGCGTCTTTTCACTTTTAGGAAAAGTTATGTTCAAAAGAAATCACAGAAAAAACCAGAGTGAGCAAAGCCCTCTTTCTGAACACAGTGACAAGTGTGTCAATGCATCACCCCCCATATGGAGGGGTGGCTAGCCATTTGGATGGTAGGATAGCCATAGACATGGCAGGGGGTGAGGAGGGACCACAGAGGGGTCCTCATCCCTGGACAGGGCTATGGAAAGCACAGCCGCAGAGGCTGAGTGATCAGGCTTCGTTGTCACTAAAACTCCCTGTCAAGGAAAGAATTTCAATGATCTGCAGAAAAGACAGGAAGCTAAGAGGCCTCCACTGAGCAAGAGCTAAGGATAGACAAACGTGCACAAGTAACTGACCGGGCACGTGATCAAGACCTCCTGAGGGGTGGGGGGGACATGTGATAAGAACTCCAAATTGTTGCAGTATTAGAAATCTCTGGCAGGGGGAAACCTACAATAACAAAAACAATGCTGGGAATTCTAGAAGGGACATTCCATCCGGGAGGAGGTTCTTTTCTTCTGCAGAACATACTGTGATAACCGGGCAGTGGACTTGGATCTGACTGCCTAAACCCAGCATTCAACACAGGGGTCTGCAGTTTCCAAGGAATTTTTCTTTGGATACAGTTTGTGATCCTCTTACTGACATTCCTTAGAAAGTAAAAGCATTTTCCACTGAAGCTAGGAAAGAGATCTTTCTTTCTCCTAAAGACTAGAAGTTGAGGGATGCCAGGCTAGCTCGGCAGTTGAGCTCTTGCTTTGCAATCACAAGGTCTGGGGTTCGATTCCTGGCCCTGGCCTGTGTAAACCCATATGCCAAACTGTGGTGCTACTGCTAACCACTGAGATGGCTCAGCAGCGAAGGTTCTTGCCTCCCATGAGGGAGGCCCCCAGTTCAGTTCCGAACCTCATATGGCCCCACATTTACCTGTGTGGAATAAAATCATGTCACAATTAATGATGTACAACTATGGAGACTGCTCTGGGGCCTCCCCCCCCCCACCCCCTCTCTGTTGCGTGCATGCACATGTGCGCACCTCCTCTCAATAAATTTAAAAAAGAGAAGTTGATACTTAGTGTCCCTTTTGACTCTAAATACAGTGACTTTTGAAATTCTACTGCTTGTCTCGATCCTCTGCCATTCTAAGCAGAGGCTGAGATAGGAGGTATTTGTTAACAACATAAATATTAAAATGGCATTGGTGTTCTGCATACCAATAGCATAAACAGTGCAACCTAAGAATTAAGCAAAGCACATTTTGCAAGTCTACACAGATGTGCAGGAGTATGTAAACTACTTTCTCTATTTCTGGAAGCTAAAGAAATCTCATTTGTAAAACAGTTTTTCTTTCCTGCCCTTTCCGTAGCACACCCCTCCTCCCAAACTTCAACTGTTGTTGCTCTCACAGCAAACGCAGTATTTTCGTTAATTGTTTCTTTCCTGCCACAAAATGCCAACTTTATCCCCATCTCCTTTTCTCACGGCACAGTCTATACTTGATGGAACAAAAAAGTGACCCTTTCTAAACTGAAGTTAAGTTATAAAAGATTATTCTATTTCCCCTTCACATGATTGCCAAATTCCCCCATGTTGACAAAATTTTGGAAAAAACTACAATTGTAATCCTAAAAATGTTTGGGAAGATCCTAGGGAAGGTATTGGGACTTCATTTATATCTTTGTGGGATATGCACAGGACAACAGCAAGCCTACTATGTCCTTGGGTTCCATCAAAACACTGGTGAATTTGTGGATACTTAGTATTGAGTCTGACTATCCAGGCTGTGAATTATTAAAAGCATCTGCTTTCTTTCATTTCCTCCTGGATGACCTTCTCCTGCCTACTGGCACCTCAGATTCAACAAACATTTATGAACAGCTACTGTACATTACAGGTACCTCCTAGGAACTGCCTCTTTTGTCTTCTCCAAAAGTTATCAGGCTCTAAAGGTCAGGCTTTTTCCATTATACAAGTACGATGGCAACCCCCTCCCTGGTGGTCAGGAGAAAGGAAGAAAGAGGATGACCTTCACATTGATTTATGTGCAGCTCTGGTAAAAGACATAAGGATGCAGAAGGCTAAACTAAACCTTATGGTTAAATCGAGGTTTCTGGATGAACTGTGCTTATGTTCACCCAAAATAGGAAAATAGAAAAAAAGATTCTATTTGTTCACTTAATAGATAGAAAATTCTCTACAGAGATACGGTAATTCTCCATGGCCAACCATTTAAAAAAATGTTTTGAAAGCACACAGGCATCTGATAAAGAGATGTAAATAGATAAGCTCTCTAAAATTCATGTTCATACATCAATGAAACCAGTCCTAATATACGGAAAAGGGCCAAAAAAGCATTGTTTGGAAAAGTCTAAGGATAGTTTACGAATCAACTACAGCATATTAATTTATACTTTCATACTTTAAGGATAATACGAAAACTTCAGGACTGGATGATTTCTAAGATCCCTAGAAGCTGAGACTGGCCATGATCCCATAAGATGAAGGCTGATTGACATTAGACTGATACATACTGGTTGTTAAAATATTGAAACACTTCCATATCAGATGGTGAACAGCTGCTGCTTTGAACCTACTGATGCTTCGCCACCAACGTGACCTGGCACAACGGGAGACTTCCTGCTCCTGTGCTATGGCTGGCGTCCATACCATGATGGCTGTGAAATATTTTTAATGTCACCTTGTATAAAATATGAGTAACACATCTATCCTGACTCAAAATTTGGGGGTCTTAAATAGTCGTTTGACTGGCAACATTATGGGTGTCATATTATACTTACAGAAATATGTAGCACTTTCAGTGAAAGAATAACCTTTTATTCATTCATAGTCAAAGAAATCAAACATGTCAGTTTCAAAGAGATTTCCGTAAGTGAGTTAGTTGTTTGCCTAGAACCAGAAAGACCCTTTCCAGTGTCCTGAACAGTGGGAGAAAATTACAAGAGAGTCCCTTGTAGCCATAGCTCCAAAACTCTTAAACACTATTTAATGGCATTGAACTATGAAGTAAAGGAGAGATTATTCCACTGTATCCCTTCCCTAAGGCTTCCCTGGGGTGCTAAGGTCGAGATTAAATTATAGTTTTTGGGGTCTTGATGATTCAAGGAGTTCTGGGTGTGGGGTGTGCAGGTATACAGATTTTCTATACTTACAACACATTTATACGCATGCATGCACACACACACAGTTTCAGTATATGCCCCTTAGAATACACAGATGGCACTTCTACAGTTACCCTGCTAGAGTTGACTGACTATTGTGACTATGAAAATGTCCCTGGTCTCTAGTCTAGAAGAGATCATAGGAAAGTATCTTAGCAGAAGATAAAGAACAGGGATACTGCCAAACAAGTAAAGAAAAAAAAAATCTACTTTTTTAGTGTCTACATGTACTAAGGACTTTTGCTGACGAGGATCCCATGCCCTAAAGCAGGTTACATTCTAGAGAATAAAACATAATAAATAAACAAACAAAAAATTTAATTTTAGGTTCTGGAAAGTTCTATATAGGAGATGTATTAAGCTAAGGTGAGAGAAAATAAGAGAATGATCAGGGAAGAATATGAAGGAAATTTGGGCTAGGATCTGAAGAACTGGAAGAACTGAAAGAGTCTTTTAAGCGAAACAAATAACAGGTGAAAAGGCTCTGAAACAGCTGTGAGCTTTACGTGTTTGAGTTACAGAAAGAAGGTCAATGGGGCTGGATTGGAGTGAAAAGAGGTAAGACTCCAGAGAGATGAGGTCTCAGAGTCAGGTAGGGAATTTTGCTTCCAGCAGTATGGCAGATCAGCAACTCCAAAAATCCCATGCTGCCCAACCCCTAGTGCTGGATCAATGACAACATATCTTTAAATTCACAACTGACATTGCATGAAAATAAGGAGATCCACATGGGTGAAAAGTTGCCTAGTGAAATGAAACCAGAGGGGTGAGCTAATGAGGAAGCTGGGTCCACCCTGGGGCAACTGTCATTAGGAGTCTAGAGTTTGGGGGATTAATGGTCACATGGGGGAACAGGGGACTAGACTGGGCACACATAGATGGGAAGAAGATGAGGAGGTTTCCAGTCCTCAGTGAAAGAATAGGCCAGGGGGAAAAAAAATCTAGAAAAAGCATTCACAATAGAAACTTGTACAGTATCTATCAATTGCGATTGCATCTGGAGGAAAAAATAGTCTGGGGTTCAAATTTTTCCTATCTCGAATAGTAATGAAATTTCTAACTGAAAAAATAAATTAAAGTGACCTATCTATATCTGTTCCCTTGGATTGCTTTAAAAGAAAATACAAATTTTCTTAGAGGAATATACTTTCTATTTAGGTTCCTCAGGATTCTACTTCAGTGAAATAGGAGCTTTTGATTAAAAATTACTGGATTCCTAAGCAACCAAGCTATGCAAAGAGACACCAGAATCAATAAGGAAACATTTAGACTTCCAAGAACTTCAAATGATGGAATTTCTAGACATAAAACATAAAATAACTATATATAAAATATTTAAACAAGCTAAAAATAGAATAGAAAAATATGAGCAAAAAACAAACAAGCATTTCAAAAGAGAATTTCAAAACAAGAAACAAATAGAATTTCTGGAAACAAACAACATAATGGTTAACATTAAAAGCTCAATGGATGATTTTCTATTAACAGGTGGCCTGGATTCTTCAGTAAAGGTCATAGCACAAGAAAACAAGGAGAGAGGATTTTTTTAGATTAAGAATCTAAAAAGATTCAAATACAATTTGTGAGTCTTAATTGGACTTGGTTTTTAAAAAATATTATAAAAACATTTTACAAACAATTAAGGAAATACAATATAAACTATGAATCAGATTAAGATATTAAATTATTAGTAATTTTTTTGTAGAAAGATGTAACCAGTGAGGTACTGTAACCAATTCCTTATGTGTCTTTTTATAGTTCCAGAAGGTGTAGTTCCTGACAGAAAGGAGAATTATCATCAATAGCTTTATTGAAATAAAAAATTCACCCGCATATAGTATATAATCAACATTTTTAGTATATTTATAGATATATGCAACCATCACAATCATTTTAGAACATTTTCATCACTTGAAAGAGAAATCCCACACCCTTTAGCTATCACTTCCCTATACCCTCACTCCACCCATTCCCAGACCTAAGCAACTATTAACCTACTTTCTGTCTCTATAGATGAACACGTTTTAAAGATTCCATCTATACTATATCATGTATCAGCATTTTATTACTTTTCATGGCCAACTAATATTTTATTGTGTTCATCAGCTAATGGACATCTCAATTATTTTCATTTTGGGGCTTTACTGAATAATGCTGCTATAAACATGTGTATACAAGTTCTTCAGTTCTCTTGGGCATATAAGTAGGAGTAAAATTGCTGAGTCATATGGTAGCTCAATATTTAATCATTTAGGGGAAGTACCAGACCATTTTCCAAAGTGGATGCACCATTTTACCTTCCCCACCAGCAATGTAGGAAGATTCCAATTTCTCCATATCTTTTTCACTACCTATTATTATCAGACATTTTTATTATAACCATCCTAGTGAGTGTGAGAGAATATAATTTTTGAAGAGAGAATTCTCCAGGATTGGTTACAGAAACAAATCCTCAAGTATAAGAAGCAGAATATTCAACTGAACATGGGACATTCACCAAGACAGACCACATTCTGGGCATTAAAACAAACCTCAACAAACTTAACTCTACAACTGAAGTTGTAGAATGTATGTTCTCTGACCACAGTGAAATTAAATTAGACCCACAGAAAAAAGGATAATTAGAAAATACCCAAATATTTGGACAACAAACAATATACTTCTAAATAACTCATGATTCAAAGTGGAAGTCATAAAGGAAATTAGAAAATATTCAGAACTGAATTAAATAAAAACATAATATATTAAAATTGGTGAGACGTATTTTACCAAGAAAAGATATAGGATGGCAATTAAGCACATGAAAAGATGCTCAATATCACTAGTCACCAGTAACTTGCAAATTAAACCATAATAAAATATACTACTCACCTATTAGAATGACTAAAAATAAAACCCTGAAAATACTAAGTGCTGAGAAGGATGCAGAACATTGGAGCCACTCATTCACTGCATACGAGAATGCAAAATAGTACAGTAATTTTGGAAAACAGTTCAGGAGTTTCTAATAATCTTAAACATGCACTTATTACACAAACCACAAATCTTATCTCTAGGTATTTACCCAAGAGAAATAAAAACATATATATATATATACACATAAATCTGCATGCAAATATTTATATCAGCTTTTTTCATAATCACCAAAATGGAAACAATTTAAATGTTCATCAGCTGGATATACCACAGTAGTACACCTACACAATAAAGTACTACTCAACAATAAAGCAAAACAAACTACTAATATATGCAGTAATATGCATGGATTCCAAATATATTATGCTAAGTGAAAGAAGTCAGACTCAAAATATAATGTTCTCTATGATTCTATTTAAGTGACATTTGGGGATAGGAAAATTATAGGCACAGGAACCAGATCAGTAGTAGCTAGAAGGTGGATGTTAACAGAAGAACTGACTACAAAATGTCATGAGGTCACTTCTGGGGATGATAGAGATAGTCTACATTTTTGGTGTGGCAGTCATTACATGACTATTTACATTCATCAATTAATAGAATTGTATACCTAAAAAGAGTAAATTTTACCTTATAGTAAGCCCTACTTTTAAAACATGTTAATGTGACCAGACACAGAATAGCTTCCAAATAAAGGGGTAAAATGAAATAAAAGTAACTTAGATATAAGAAAAGTTATATGCATAGAAAAATTTGAACAGATAGAGGGAAAATGTAAGATTGTACAGATTAATTCAAATATATTTATAATAGCAAGAAATAGAATAAAATCAATTTTAATAGAATTTGGCACTGAATTAAAAAAAAAACGAATCCATTTAGAGGTTTCGAATTTGGGAGGAATGATGAGAACAGACCAGTGACACAGAAGAAAAGCAGAGTAAAGGTGGGATCAGGGTAGTCTAGAGAAAAGAGGAATTCAAAAAGAAGGTGTGGCCCATCACATCAAAACACTGAAAAATAATGAGGGGGAAGCCAGGAGGGCTCAGTGGGTTAAGTGCTCACTTTGTAGCCCTGGGGATCACGGATCAAATCCCAGCCCTGGCCCATGCAGGCCCAAATGCTAAACTAGGGTGTGCTTCCCATGTGGGAGCCCCCCCAGTTCGGTTCTCAGCCCCCAGTTCGGTCCCTGGCTGGAGGTGGCATGCCTCGCATGCAGGAGAACCCCAACCCAGTTCCCACCCAGCAAGGCCTCTGACCACCTGTATGGAAGAAAACTATGTCAAAAAATGTGATGACGTACAACTATGGAAACTACTCTGGGCCCTCCCCCTTCTCTCTGTTCTCTGTCTCTGTCAAAAACAATAAAATAAATCTTTTAAAAAAATAAATAAAATAAAATGAGAACAGATGATTATTAACAAAAAGTAAGTCATTGTTGACCCCAATAATAGCCATTTCAGGATTGGAGTGGAATGTTTGGGTAGTTTGAAGAATGAATGAGAGGTGAGAAAGAACTATTAGAAGTACCGTATTTTCCGGCGTATAAGACGACCCCCTAATTTTACTGTTAAAACATAGGCTTAGGCCTATATTCGCTGTATAAGACTACCCCCCACTTCCGAGGCTGTAGTCTTATACAGCGAATATAGGCCTAAACCTATGTTTTAACTGTAAAATTAGGGGGTCGTCTTATATGCCCGGTCGTCTTATACGCCGGAAAATACGGTACTTTTGGAAAGTTTTGATTTAAAAAAAAAAAGGAATTTTATAATTGTTTTTTAAAGAGATAATTTCAAGGTCTTTATTTGCTAATAGGAATCATATAATAGGTAAGGAGAAATGAATAATTAGGGGGAGAATAGTAGTGATTACAGAATTGACGCCTGAGTAGGTGGATGATAAGCAAAGCATAAGAGAAGTTGGCCTTAGTGAAAGTCAGGTGTCTGAGCAGGAAAGTTGTCAGTGTTTATGTGAACTGTTCGATGTGGCCACAGGTGAACACTGATATGGCCTAAGGCATATGGGGCAGCTCATTGACAGCAGCATCTACATATAGGGTCTTTGCTGAGGCCAGAAGAAGAACTCTGGATCTATGGCTCAGCCTTGCTAGTCTCTACAGGCAGTTTCCTCTTGAGGTCTCATCCAGCCCTGGGTCATATTCAGGGTGGGGTTGCTGACTGTGGGTCTCAATAAGATGAAGCCTTCCAAACCATTTACTTTCCTCTTGTTTGGGAAATCCCCCCAGTACCTCCTTCTCTCCAAGCTGCTTGCATTCCTCCCAGGGCCAAGTTGCACATAACTTCATTTCAACCCCTCCCCCTCTAGAGCTATCCCCTCTTACAAGGGTGTGTGTGTTTGGAATGAGCCCCTTCAACCAGTTTGTTTCCTCTTCGTATACACAACAGTCTCATAAGTGGTAGGGCATTTGGTTCACAAGCTCAGGCTGACCACTGCATCAGTGACCAGGAGGTGTCTAATTGTATGCCGACCCTATTCTGTAAGGACTAAAGAATGCACCCAAGGAAAGCAGTTATGACTATGAGGTCAGGACTTCTGGTTTCCAGTGTTACCTCACCGCAGTATCAGCCTAGACGTCCTTTTCTTGGTTATTCTCTGGAGAATGGAGGCCAGACGATCGAAGAGTGTGTCACAGGGAGAGAAAGTGGAGCTCAGAGGGGCTCAACTAGTCCATCAACAGCTACTGAAACCGTTTTCAGCTGACCCACAGAACATCTTTCTTCTTGCAAGGGCCCTTTTCTATCATTATCAAAATCTAAGTCTAAATCCAAGCTTTTGTCACATTTGGGATAAAATACATTTTTGGACCCATTTTTGGCCATATGCAGTCATACTTAGTGTCACAACATGTGGCTTTTTTTTTACCTCTGCCTCCTCAAGGTTGGCATCATTTTGAGGCCTACTAAATGAAACCAGGATTTCATCTGCATTTTTGACTCTGGTAAATTCACAGTTCTGACGTATACCAGATATTAAACAACGTCTCTGCAACAAAGTCAGGAAGCTTCCATTGAGAGGTGATTGCCACCTAGCTCAGAGTCCTACTCAACCCACAGCCATCCTCTCTGATCTTCCAGAACTCTCTGACCTCTCCGAAGAGCTGTGGCACTCCCTCCTGCCGTACATGGCCTAACATGTACACACCATATTGCTTCTGTGGTCTAACTGCATGATCATTGTGAAAATATTTTAACACAGTGATTCGCAAAGTTTGCTGCATGTTAGAATCATCTGGGGAGAACAGTGCCTCCGAATCTGTGGGTCTGGAACCCAGGCATCAATATTTTTTTTAAGTTTTCCAGATGAATTCAATGTGGAACCAAGTGTTTTATGAAAGTATTAGTGAACAAATGTAAGTTAAAATTTGACCCCCATGTGGTGCTACCAAAGCAGATAACTGAGGTGACAAATGGATGAACAAGTTCTACCAACCACAAATTTCACACATATTCAGATAACAACCCATATGTCACAATTTACTTGTCTGCTCAGTAGCTGTAAAAACTTTTGATATGATTGCCACACACCAATTTCAGAAAAGTTAAAATGTGAAAAAACATATGGCTTGGAATTTGGGAAATACAGTAATATTATTGGTAACCAAAGAGTAAGCACTCATGAAAGCTGTTCCGTCATAAGATCTTTGTTTTAACTTAAAGTTTGGATTCTGACTTCAAAGGCCTCGCCACTCGGTGTGGTCTGAGGACCAGGAGCATCAGCATCACCTGGGAGCTTGTAAGAACTGCAGACCCCAACCCCTCCCGGACCTGCTGATTCAGAACCTGTCTTTAAATACCATCCTCAGGTGACTCACATGTGCAGTTAGTTTGAGATGCACTGATTTTAGGCACTATCGGAAGACGGGAGGTGGGTAAACAAAACCAAGTGTTAAAATTTAACAATTCAAGAGGAGTAGATTTTGCTGCTCAAAAAAGATTATTTTGTTGTAGTTTCCTCTTCTACCTCTTTACCAGCTGTGTTAATAAGATACAAGCCCTTCACAGAAAGCTTTGAGAAGGCTCATGTTGAGCAACAGTGGAGGCTGATGTGCCAGAGTCTTCCCATTATACAGTTCTCATTCTGTGGTTCCGGTTGCTAAGAACATCTACATGATGATAGGATCTGTGTTGCTTAGAGATCCAACTGCTCCTCCAGTTGATTGCCCATCTGAATGTATTGAACTCAGCTTGTGGCCTCAAGATTCTCTCCACAGCAACTGATGATTTCATACACTTAGAATTAAGAGCACAGGTGAACAAGAGCTGATGTACCCAAAAGAAACGATGCTCCTGTGTTCATATAAATAGCCTTAGTAAACAGGCCAACATAAATACTAAACCTTAAATGCACACATGCACATGTGAACACACACACAGAGACACAGAGAGAGAGCAGGAAGGGTGAAACAGAACTTGAGATTATGATTCAACAGGGTGGTTTCCCAAAGTTGCAAATTGTCTTTAATGTGTTAAAGCTCATAAAGCTCTTTTAAAAAGGAGAAAACATATCATCCTCCCTTTGCATATGATTCTACTAAACCCTACTTTTTGCTTTCTCCAGCCTTGGGGGAGTATAACACTTGAGCCAAAAGCATATACATTGTAGGGTCTTTCGAAGGAAAAACAGGCTAAACTGCCAGAAGAATTACTTTTCTTTTTTCAATATTCTGGAGCAGATGAAGCACACCAACCTCTTCAATGGCCAAAACATACATGCATGACTGTGCATTTGTGCCTTTACTTATAACATCTCCTGAAATATTAAGCTGTTTATTCAATTCAACAAATATTCCTCAGACACCTATCACCTAAAAGGCTCTCTTCAGGGCTCTTCAGCAGGTACTCAGATAAGTTATAAAAAATACTCACTGATATTTCACATTATATTGCTATGCTATCTGCCACATTCAATAATATTCTTTGAACCTCAAAAAAACAAACAAACATGAATACAAACTCATTCTATGAAGCCGTACCAACCTAATAACAAACCAGACAAAGAGATTACAAAACATAAAAATAAAAAATATCTGGCCAATATGCTTGATAAACATAAATGCAAAAATTCTCAACAAAATATTAGTAAACCAGACTAAACAATACACTATGACCAGGTAGGATTCATTCCAGGGATGCAAGGATGGTTCAACATCCACAAGACAATCAACATGATACATCACATTAATAAAATAAAGCATAAAAACTGTATGATCACCTCAACAGATACATAAAAAATCTGACAAAATTCAACATCCTTTTATGATAAAAATTCTCAACAAAGTGGGTGTAGAAGAAACATATCTCAATAAAATAAAGGCCATATATGATGAACCCACAGTGACTATCATACTCAATAGTCAAAAGCTAAAAATGATTCCTCTAAGATCAGGAGCAACAGAAAGATGCCCACTATTCAATGTAGTATTGGAACTCCTAGCCATAGCAATCAGACCAAAATAAGAATAAAAGCCATTCAAATCAGAAAAAAAGTAAAACTTATTATTTGCAGATGACATAATACTATATTTAGTAACCCCTAAAGACTCCACCAAAAAAGAACTATTAGAACAAATAAATGAATTTAAGTTGCAAGACATAGAGTCAATACACAAAATCTGTTGTGTTTCTATACAATTAAGAAAACAATCTCATTTATAATTGCATCAAAAAGAATAAAATATCTAGAAATAAATTTAACCAAAGAGGTTAAAGACTTTTACTCTGAAAATTATAAGACACTGAAGAAAGAAACTGAAGAAGATATAAATCAATAGAAGAATATTGCTCATAGTTTGAAAAGATTAATATTATTAAAATGTTCAGACTACCTAAAGCAATATACAGATTCAATGCAATCTCTACTAAAATACCAATGACATTCTTCTCAGAATTAGAACAACTAATTCTAAAATGTATTTGGAACCACAAGACCCCAAATAGCCAAAGAAACCTTGAGAATGAACAAAGTGGTAGGTATCATAGTCACTGATATCAAACTATACTACAAAGTTACAATCAAAACAGTATGGTATTGGCATAAAAACGTATGTAGAGATCAATAATGGAATAGAGAGCCCAGAAATAAACCCTCTCCTATATATACAACTGGGTAAAGACAGTCTCTTCAGTAAGTGGCATTGGGAAAACTAGACAGATATTTGAAAAAAAATTAAATTGGACTACTTACTTATACCATATACAAAAATAAACTCAAAATGGATTAAACTCCTAGAAAAAAACACCACTACACTGGGCAGTAAATTCTTTGACACCCATTCTTAGCAATATTATTCTTGGATTTGTCTTCTCAGACAAGAGCAACAAAAGAAAAAAATAAACAAATGGGATTATATTAAACCATTTTTTTTTTTTTACAGTGAAGGAAACTATCAACAAGGCAAAAAAAACCTATTAAATGTAAAAAGTCACTCACTTCAGTGTTCCATAATTGTAAGACTATTGTGAAGATATTTTAACACAGTGATTGTCAAAGTTTGTTGCTTGTTAGAATTATCTAGAGAGAACAGGTACCTCAGAAGAGATTGGCAAATGATACATCTGATTTGACATTAAAACCTAAAATACAGGGGCTATCCAGACAGTATCCAGCCATGTCATATAAAAAAAAAAAAAAAAAGGTATGTATGGCTGAATTTTTTCCAGACAGCCCTCATACATAAGAAACTCATATAACTTAACACCCCAAAACAAACAAACAAACAAACAAAACTATCAATTAAAAAATAGGCAGAGACCCTGAAAAGACATTTATCCAAAGAGGACATATGGAAGGCCATCAGCCATATGAAAAGCTGTAAACCACTAATCATTGGGTAAATGCTAATTAAAACCACAATGAGATATCATCTCATACCTGTCAGAATGGCTATCATCAATAAATCTACAAACAACAAGTGTTTGATGAGGACATGGAGAAAAGGGAACCCTCATACATTGTTGGTAGGACTGCAAATCTGTGCAGCCACTGTAAAAAACAGCATGGAGATTCCTCAAAAAATTCAAAATAGAAGTATATTATGACTCATCAATTCCACTTCTGCGTATTTATCTGAAGAAATCCAAAATATTAATTTGAAAAGACATTTGCTTATGTTCATTGCAGCAATATTTACAATAGCCAAGATATGTAAGCAAGCTAAGTACCCATCCATAGGCAATTAGACAAAGAAGAGAAAGGACATATAGTAGGTGGAATATTATTGACCATATAAAAAGAATTATATGGTCAGACAAATATATATACATACATACACACACATACACATTGTATACAGTTTTTAAGAGATGTTATCTATGTATTACTTTTTGAAGTTGAATTGAATTACGGTACCAATGTGTAGTATGATGTTCGCTCAAAATATGGTGTTAATCAAGTGAATGCTATTGTCACCATGAGATAGTCAAAAAAACTGGGGGAAGTACAGTTGTTACTCAAGGAGTGCAAGACCATTTTGAAGTGCTATTAAAATTCAAGAACATTGTGGAAATACAATAGAGGCACGATTATGCAACAGAACCTCCAACACGCCCAACAATTGCATGCATTCATGCTAAGCTTGAGAGACATGGTAAATTGAAATGGCATGTGCAGCGATACAGGTAGACACTTTGGTCAACGTTGCTCAAGCAGTAGTTTGCTGTAATCAGAAGTGTCTGGACACTGATGGTAACCACTTTGAGCACCTCTTATAATTGCAGAAGTCAGACACGACATTTATTCATCTTTTATTATTGATATATATTGAGTATTATAATTTTAATAGGTATTTTTCTTTCTTAAAATGCATATACATCTTTTGGCACCCTCTGTAAATACTCACATATATAATTCTGTCTGATTCCAAAGTCCATGCTTTTCCTATTAAGCCGTGTGACATAAAATGTTTTATCCTTCTGGTGCCATTTTCAGCCATAGCCTCCTCACAGCATGGAGTTATAAGGAAACCCAGAGGTCAGCTGATCTTGTACAGTTTGCAGCAAGCTCATTTACAGCACCCCTGGACAAGGACTATCACTCACTGCTGGCAACCCATCAGTGAGAGCGGCTTACTTCATTATGCTGGCTGGCTTTGACCAAAAGTTTATTGTTGAGTTGTGATCTAACCTCCTATAAATTCACTTACTGCTTTTATTCTGTGTTCAAGGACAAGTTAGAGCAGGTTCATCTATCATCCTTGTGGTGTCCTTCAGATATTGCAGGGCAGGCACCTTCGTTGCACTTGGGCACTTCACTCTCCCATGCTCAGTACTCCTATTTCTTCAGCAAGCACAGCCTCTGAGTGTCCTCTTGTCAATGACCTCTGAATATGTCACAGGAAGAATGGACCATAGTATTTCAGGAGTGAGCTAGCCACAGACTGAACACATACTTGCTAATTAACTCCTCCTCATGTATGTGTTCAGGCCCTCAGTGCATTCTGAAAGAAGCACAAGTGCGACTATTACCCCAAAGCTTTGCAAATAGAAGGTGCTTGGTGGTGTTCTTGACCCCCTGACTCATTTGTTCAGTGATATTCTTTTCTTATCACTCCGTTCAAATGCCCTCCATTTTCCAAGTGGTGCTGACTATTGGCAGAAGGCTTCAGTGACTCTCCCCATGAGCTCTCCAAAGAGCTGTGTGGATATCTGCACAGCAGGGCAGCTAACTTCCCGGAGAGCAAGCTATCTAAGACACTAAAACTTAAGCTGAAATACACATTATTCATGAGTCTTGAAGGTCACAACTTCCCATTTTTGCTATATTCTGTTGGTCACATAGACCAGTGCTGATTCAAAATGTGAGGGGTTACAAGAATCAGTGGAGATCTTGCCTTTCTTGAGTATTTTATATGTAGACTTTGACTCCAGTTCCCATTGTGAGGCAGTGTACTATCTTCACCCAAAGAGCTGATTGCCCAAGCTTAGGAATTAGTTAGAAGTCAAGCCACAGAGATTCATGAGGCTTTGGGATGCTAATGAGATCTATCTAGAAGTCTACAGTTCATTCACTTATTTCACTAAATAACTGATTGAGTATTTTTTATATGTTGGGCACATTTCTAGTAAAATTACTTGTAATATATCAATGAGCAAAATTAAACAAAGGCAAGTACATTCATCATCTGCCATCCTTCTAAACTTTGAAAAGAAGAGGTTGAAATCTTCTGATTTCTAGGCTTCTTGAAAGTCATTCTGTTAATTCTAAATCTGGCCTTCATACACGTGAAACAAAGCAACAGTAACAACAACTATTATTATTATATAAATAACATCTGTAGGACATTTACTATGTGCCAGATGTATGCTAAGAAGCTTACATTTATTATGTCATTCGATACGCTTAACAGCTCTATGAAGTAAGTACTATTATTATCATCAGCATGTTTTTGCAAATGAGGAATCTGAAGCTTAGGTAAATAACTTGTCCAAGTTATACAGCTAGTGAACGGAAGATCTGGAACTCTAAACCAGACACTGTCTTACATCAAAATCTGTGTTCTTAAAGTTGATGAATCATCACTTAGCAAACATCAAGAATCAAATGCCTCCAGAGGCCAGGTAAGTGAGGTAATGGGATAGAGCTAATGAGACAACAGAGAATAGTGAGGACGTTGGTGAGCCATCAACTCATGTCTGTCTCAAGTCATGAAAGTTCACATTTTTCTAAAACACTGCATTGGCCAAATAAAATACATCCCAGGGCCAAATTCAGCTAACAAGACCCAGGTTCAAAGTTTAGGTATCACATGTTAAATTCAATTAATTTCTCACCACAAGAATCTTTAACTATCTTGGACAGGTTGGTTTTTATCCAAAGTTTATATTTAAAATATTGGGTTCTCATGATGAATGAGACAGTGGAGCATAGACTAAGACTTCATTCTTCATTAATTCATTCAAGAAATATTTATTGAGAGGCTTCTATATGCTAAGCTCTGGGGTTAAAGCAGATATGACAGATGTCATTACTGATTCTTGGACATTAGATCTAGTTAGCAAGCTTTGCATAGATACTCAAGAGTAGACATACAATGTTTTTCAGACTTATTTTAATATTAGCAAGATCTAAATATTCCAAGGAAAAGACTTTGAGAAGTACTTTGCTTTAAACCAGAAGATGAAAGATTACAGCATATTAGCTAAGCAGATATGCTTGGTTTGGCCAGCACAGTGATGTGTAAAGCTTTGGAAATGTCTTTAGGAAGAGCCTACATTCTGCTATTGGACACAGAACCCACTTATCTATTGAATGTCACCTGTCCTGTTTCAAATATTTATATTACTTAATGGCTCCTGAATACATATGCATTTACAACACAATTCTTGCTGCTCTGAAATCCTTTTGGCACCCCAGGAAAAAAAAAAAACTAAGAAAGAACAGAAATTGGTTATTTAAATACTCCGGTTGGAGGTAAAGTCAGCACAGTGACTGGGGAGCAAGGAAGACATACCAAGACAGGAAACCAGCAGAGACTCCAGGCAACTCTGTGAAATAGTAGGAAGCAGAGTATTGTCATGGGAAAAGGACTTGGGAGACAAATTCACACGCAATAAAATGAGATCCATGCTACCCTGAGTGCAATCGAAACAGAACTCCTCAAGGGTAAGACTGTCAGATAAAATACAAAATTTCCAGTAAAATATGAATTTCAGATGAACAAATACATGCATTATAAAAATAAATAGGTCCCAAATGTTGCATAGGACACATTATGTTAAGAAATTATGTGGTGTTTATCTGAAATTCAAATTAAACTGGATGATACAGATTTGTGAAATCTGGCAACTCTACTCAAGGGACAACTAGCCAGTGGCTTAGTGGCAACTTGTGGGTTTTATTTTCTTCCAATGTGAAAGAAAAGAACTAACAGTCATCTTCCATGTTTAGACACTTCCTTCGGTGGCCTGATTCATGTTGTAAAGGCTGTAGGTCACAGCAATGATTAGAAATGCAGGCAGGCTGAAGTTCACCCATTTGAGAACAGAATCAATGACTCTGGGCCTGAGAGGGGACCCTACAAGCTAACTAGTCCCATTTCCTGTAGGAATCCTACAGTAATGGCCAAAGTAGTGGCTTAATTATAACCAAGTTAAAAATATCATTGCACAGAAGGTGGACCATAGGCCACTGGACTTACATCTTCTCATAGACATAAAGAAAGATTCATAGGTTGCCTCTATAGAGTAACAGTCCAAATTGTGGCCAAAAGTCAGAGGAAGAAAAAGAAACTGTCGGATAGCTTTTTTCAACCTCACCGTTTGCTATACTTTCTTCTAGATACTTAGAAAAAAAGAAAAAGGGGAAAGCCGGGACGGCTCAGCGGGTTGAGCGCTCGCTTTGAGGCCACGAGGACCGAGGATCGAATCCCGGCTCCGGCCCAGGCAGGACCCACATGCTGAACTGGGGAGTTCCCACAGTTTGGTTCTCTAGCTGTCTCTGTCTCTCTCTCTATTTGTCAAAAGTAAAATAGAAATAAATATGCACTGAAGATAAAATAATTACTCTCTATAAATATAAAAAGATATAAAAAAAAAAAAGCCTTTGTTCATTCTTAAGTTTTACTAGAAAAGTATATCTAATTCTACAAAAACTGTATGCATCTTCAAAAACACAATCTCAGTCATTTCTCAAGACTGCAAGTTTTCTGCCTTTTGGAATGAGGATCACAATTGCACTTTAAAATTAAGTTGGAATTCTTTGAAGAGAATTCTCATTATGGTAATCCATCATCCTTAAAGACTTTCAAAACAAAAAGGAGTATCACTATGCAAAGGCTTCTTCCCTGAACAGAGTGATATTTGAGCTCCAACAGTTTTAAAAAATCATACTTTCACCTTAGGAAATTCCAACAGGAAAGGTGGAAGGTTGTGGAGTTTCCAGGGCCAACTTTTCCATTTCTTATCCAGACGGAGGAAACATATGGAACACAGGGAGCTGTGTACTTTTGATTTCCTTTCTTTACTGATTGCTTTTGCCCTGGCATTTATTTGTACTTTTACATGGATGTACTTGAGGTATACAGGGTATGTGTGTATTTGTGTGTGCATGTGTGTGTATGAGTATAATTATGTATGTATGTGCATGTATTGATGTGTGATGAATACATTTGGTTCTACCATCTCATGGATATGGAGACTTCTTCCTTTGAATGCCAGTTCTTTTGTTCAGGGGAAAACAAACAGAAATATTCTTATACTTGGGACTTGGTTAAGTTTATGTGTCAACTTGGCTAGGCCATAGTATCCAGATATTTGCTCAAACACCAGCTAGAGGTTGCTATAATGGTATTTTTCAGATGAGGTTAACATTTACATCAACAGGCTTTGAGTAAGTCAGATTACCCCACATAACATGGGTGAGCCTGGTCAAATCAGTTGAAGACCTTAAAAGAAAGACTATAGTTCTCTGAAGAAAAGGGCGTTTTGTCAACTGACTGCCTTCAGACTTGCACTCCAACATCATGTCTTCCCTGAATCTCCAGCCTACTGTCTATCCTGAAGATCTCAGACTTGTCAGCCTCCAAATTCAGGTCAGCCAATCCCTCAACATACATCTTTTAATAAATCTCCAGTTAAACGCACACACGTACACATACACATCTTTTACCCAAAATTTTACCAAATAAGATGGTCAAATTCTATTTTACGTTATGTAATCAGTACATAAAATCCTTCTGGAATCTTCTCTGAGTTCTGTACAGTTTTCTGTGTGCTCTTGAGTTAAAAGATACATTCAGAAGCCCACCGTTACACTCAGCCTCAGCCATAGACTTTAAGGAGCTGAGCAGGCCTGCTGCTCCCTTCACTTACAAAGGGGTAGCTTATCCTACAAATACGCCTTCTCCTCCATGGCCCAGAGCTTGGATTTAACTATCAGAGACAGAATGGGGAGTTCAGTCAAAAAGCCAGGCAAGAGCCAAATGCTGCTGCTCTCACTGCGTGTGTGAAATTTCTGCACAGCTGCAGGCTTCAGAAGAGGCTTGACATGAGGGAGAGGAGCCACAGGTGGGATTCCAAGCTCCCCAGAAACTTCAGGGACATGAATCAGAATTCAGCTCTCAGTGCTGAACTGAAGAACCTCCACGAAGACCACTGAGCCAGGACAAGGGATGAATGGGAATCTGTGACCAGGCCGCCTTAGATGACATCGCTGTTACCCAGATGGCATTAAACAGTTACGCTTGGCTTCAAGAGCGCTTGGAATCACATGTGCCTCGGGTGTGTTAAACATCTACTGGTGAGGTTAGCCTCCACGCTCACATTCTGCTCTCCTATGCATGGGTATCAAAGTTAGTGCAGGCCCCCCGACACCATAATCCATTATCAGAAACTGAAAGCAGCTGGTTGGATTTCTAAACTTTCTACACAGAGAAGCGCATCTGGTCCCAGTTTGCTGCAAAGAAATCAGTCTTGCTCCTTCTCCTAGACCAGCCACAGAAAGCATTGGAAGCAGCCTGGTTCTCCAAAGAAAGGGCTATCGTGCTGGCCCGAAGGCTTCATTCATGCTGAGGCTTTTCCAGCCCATCCGCAGCCAGTGCCATGTCCCCTCCAGCATGGGGCCCTAGCCTCGCAGGGACTCAGAAAGCCCACTAGTTCAGAGTGAGGACGCTGGGACTTAGCAAAGTAACTCCAGCCCCTCAGAGAAATCTCTGCGTAGATCATACGTATAAAGGGAAAAAGTCATTTGTAATAGATTGTCTCGGAACCAGTTTTTAAGTTTGTGCAAAGTTGAAGTATTGACTAACTTTCTGTTACTTCCAAAGGCAGAGCTCAGGCATAATTTATCCCTTTGATTCCACTGAGCATCAGCAGTTGTGGCTACTTTCTGCCTGGCTGTGGAGAATAGTTAAATGATGATGTCCTTCCCCAGCTTTGACTTCTCCTCCAGCCCGTTTCAGCAGTCTCACCCCGGCACTTCCTGCCTCCCCAGCTCCACTGTCTGGCACTTATTTCAGACAAGTCAATATGTTTCAATTATCTGAACTCAAGGTAATTAATCATAAAGCTTTCTTACTTTGTAGTGTGTGTGTGTGTGTGTGTGTGTGTGTGTGTGTGTGTATTTTAAACTTCTGGTTGGCATTCCACTGAATCACAATTAAAAAGAAAAAGCTATCTGTGATGCATTGTGAATATCACGTAAATGCACAGGCTGGGAATCCTTTCTGGAGAAGCAAGTACAAGGAGCACACCAAAAACCTCTGCTCTTTCAGGGACCCAACTAAGAGGGTCAAGGAGACAACTCAGGAAATGTTAAGCAGATCAAAGGAAAGACCCATATGAGCTGACTGGACCCCCGTGTACAGAAACAATCTAATTTGAAAACATAAAAGTCAGGTGATGAGTTGTCTCTTTAATGCATTTTGCAAACATAGGAAAGTCTTTGAAGTTCACCGCATAATTACACCATAGGACTGTACTAGATATACATTACTGAAGATTGATAGGTGTTTGCTTCAAACAAATTGTGGTCTCCTCTAGGTTTAATGGTGGCCGTATAGCTCATGAGCTTAGTAGTCAGTTTCATCGCTCATATCTAGTCCAAGGCTTGTATGCATATGATGTACCTGTTCCCACCTCTCTGGAGGGTCAATTAGCATTCAGGCCCCCATCCCTCAGTGAAGAATTTCCCATCTAGGAAGTAAGTGAACAGTATCATCCAACACACTTCAAAGGATGGTGGAAAGGTAAACCTAGGGTCCAGAAAGATGGAGCTGGAGACTCATTAGAGATACAATCTTCCAATAAAGATGATTAATTTAGACACATTTCAGAATTTACAAAAATAAATACATACTGTTGCATCAGCATAGGAAACAGACACTCTGGGTATCTTAAGCAGGAAGAGATTTAGGGGGATGAGGGGCTTTCAAAATCACTGGGTGAGCAGAAGGAACAGGCTCTAGGCTGGACCTTCGGGAATGACTCCCAGAACCACCTAATGCTGATACACAAAGGAAATGATGAAAAGCACAAAAGTGGCTATTGGAGGTCAGCAGCTCATCTCTTTCAAAAGCATCTCGAAGTAGGATTAATCTTACTACTCTAAGTGCCATCTCCATGCAACATAGGCCCTGATCTAACAACAAAAACCAAAACCAAACAAACGAAAATATCTCAGCCTACTACTCACACACTCTCTCAAAGGCCCATTTTTTTTCCCTAAAATTCTTGCTATTCTGAGGTTAGTACTCTAAAATATATAGTACAACTAAAACAATGTATCTACAAAGACAGACATTGTAGGAAGGCTAACAGCATGTATTTATCTGGGCTGATTGCCAACGAAGGCAAACTTAAAATGGGTGGCTGTCTACATTTTAATCACAGCACTGGAGTGAAAATAAGTGAGCAAGCATTGGTTAGTCTCAGCTAATACATTGATTACATTCTTGATCAAATTCTGAGACATGGAATATAAAACGTACCTGTATTTTCCGGCGTATAAGACGACCGGGCGTATAAGACGACCCCCTAATTTTACAGTTAAAACATAGGTTTAGGCCTATATTCGCTGTATAAGACTATAGCCTCGGAAGTGGGGGGTAGTCTTATACAGTGAATATAGGCCTAAACCTATGTTTTAACTGTAAAATTAGGGGGTCGTCTTATACGCCCAGTCATCTTATATGCCGGAAAATACGGTATTCTATGACAGGTGTGGCAAATTATCATCCACCCCTATTTTTGTCAATAAAGTTTTATTGGAACATAGCCACTTCTATTTGTTAATCTGTTGTTAATGGTTGGTTTTGCATACCAATGTCAGGCAAAACTGATTAGTTGTAATGGAGATTATAAGCCACAAAACCTAAAGTATTTACTAGAGAAAATTTCCCTAACCTCTGGTTTCGGGTAGCTGGTACAATTTGTATGATTCTTAGATGCCAGTTCTCAGTACCGATACAGACTGCCACAAACTAACTGCTACCTTGCCATTCAAACACTGAGTCACAATGGAGAATCATGTTTTCCACAAGAAAAACAATCTGGTATTTCCTGTCTAACAATGCAGTCCTGCTTTTCTGTTATCTTTTGGACTGAGCTGAAAACCCTTTAAAATGCTAACTAACAAAGGAAGGCAGTTGTTCAAAAGTTCTAGATTCAAAAAAGCAAGCAGCTTTCCAGAATAGAGCTGTCCAGTAGAATTTTCTACAATCTGCAGGTCCAATATAATTGAACTCAACTTTTAATTTCATTTAATTTTAATTTAAATAGTCACATATTTAGTGGCTACTGTATTGGACAATGCAGTTGTAAATCAAAACCTATGTTCTCCTGGTTGCTTTATCGGTCACCAACACCTTGTTTAAAGATAAAAGATGTTAGTGTAACTGATATGGGAGATGAACAGACTCACAAATCAATAAAGATCTCAGGTACATTTTATTAAAAAAGGCATCAGAATAAGTCTTGTATAATCAACACATAAAAAAGTACTCTCTTAGTGGCAGCTCATAGACTAAATTGTGAAGGCAGTGAAATCCAGTAGAATGAAAGTATGCTATTAAGCCCCAACATTGAAAACGTTTTCACCTTTTTGAAGACTGATTCCTAGAGCTGTAAATCTATTTTTTTTTTAAATGAACTAGAGTTCAAGCTTTTGATTTAGTTCATAAATCTTTTAAATCACTGATCAGTTCTAAGTAGTCATATTTACTACCCACATTCTCTTTTCTGGCTTGCATCATATTTATTAGTTAGGTTTGGTTTTTCTATTAACTTAAATGCTGCTCTTTCTCATTACAGTCAAAAATTGGGGGAAAGTTACTTCAAATCTGTTGTTCACCATAGACCATTATCCAAATATTAATAGAAAAATTATTTCTGGGTTTGAACAGACAATTCATTTCTATTTTTCTTTATTGTATCTTTCTGGATGTGAAAGAAACAGATTGGGATATCCAAACATAGCCACTCATGACCAACTCAAAGACATATGAGGAGTGACCACTCAGCTGCCAACTTCTCTTGTCCCAGAATCACATGTCTGTCAGATGAACAGGATACAGGCCCTATTTCCCCAGCTGGACATCTGGGCTTTGCATAAGGACCCCATGTGGCTAGGAATGTTGACTTACATCTGAGACTGAGTCAAGAAAAGGATAAATGACAGAAGTCTGTGTGGTACCTGAGACATCCCATGTAACTGTAGCAGGGTGAAGAAGGGAGGGGCTGCTAAAGGAGCAGGCTGCCCGAAATAGCAGTAAATAAGCAGGCAGGCACCTCACAGGTCTCCCTTCTGTTCCACTGGAAGCTAGGGGTAGTTGCTAGAGGTAAGTATAGTTAGCACTAATGGAATGAAACAGACAATGAAAACACGGCAGGCTGGTAGATATGGGTAATTAGTGGTAATGGGCTATGATTGACAGGGGAAGAAACCCTCCTGTCAATTACTGGCAAGGATATAAATACAAAAGGAGAGCAGAAAAGAAGGGTTTGGGGGCAGGGCTTTTTGGAATCGAGAAGGTGTTTATAGTCAGCAGGAGGCAGTCAGCTAGGTCCATCAAAAACAGAAGTGGCTTGGTGCCTGGCCCTGGGAGCATTGCTGGAAAAGATAGGTAGAAAACTGGCAGCAAGGGGAGCACACACCCAGCACTGGGATTGCTGGGCTGCAAGACAAGAGAGGGCCTCTCTGCTTTTGTGGAAATCCAAGATCTACTTAAAGGACTGAGCACTAGTTGCCTGTGTTTCCCAGAGAATGGTGAGCAGAGGAAGAACAGAGACAGCTCTCTCCTTTCTGCTTGGGTCTTTTTGGACTTTGCTTTCTGCTGCCTCAGAGACCTGCATGGAAGATTGTTCTGCAGCCTCCAGTCTTCTCCAAAGGACAATATTGTTGAAAGGGAGAAGGGCTCTAGGTGCGATCTAGGACAGGTCTGGGGGTGGCACCATAGTTATTTCTCTTTGCATGATGGGTATAGTTCTGAAATAAAGGCTCCTTTCCTTTCTTCCACCCAACCTCCGTCAAGTCATGGGTGCCCTTGTAAAAAATGCTTATTCTATGACCCAACTCCTGTGTCAGTCTATTGGCTGAATGGCACAGACAGTATAAGCCTGAACTCTGTTTCCCTCCAGTAACAGTAACACTGCCCATGGTCCTCTTGTGTGTTAACCCTGCCCACAGTCCTCTGTGTGGTCAAACTGTCCCCTGTGTAGTCACATTGCCCATGGTCCTTTGTAGGGTCATACTGTCCATGGTCCCCTGTGTGGTCACACTGCCATTCCCCTCTATGGTCATGCTACACATGGTCCTCTGTGTGGTCACACTGCCCATGGTCCTCTATGTGGTCCCACTGTCCACGGGCCCCTATGTGGTCACACTTCCAGTCCCCTCTGTGGTCACACTGCCCATGGTACTCCATGTGGTCACACTGCTTTCCTTTGTGTGGTGCCCTGTGTGGTCAAAATGCTAGTCCCTTCTGTGGTCAAATTGCCCACTGTCCTCTGTGTGATCACACTGCCAGTTCCTGTGTTGTCACACTACCAATGGTATCCAGTGTGGTCACACTGACCAGGGTCCCTTGTGTGGTTACATTGCTGATGGTCTCCTGTGTGGTCACACTGCCCATAGTACCCTGTGCAATCACACAGCCCACAGTCTTCTGTGTAGTCAGACTGCCCACAGTCCCCTGTGTGGTCACAAGGCAGGTCCCCTATGAGATCACACTGCCCATTGCCCTCTGTGTGATCACGTTTCAAACAATCCCTTGTATGGTCAAACTGCCCACAGTCCCCTGTGTGGTCACTATGGCCACGGTCCCCTGTGTGGTCACACTGCACACAAGTTCCCTGTTTGGTCAAACTGCAGGTCCCTTGTGTGGTCACCCTTCCCACTGTCCTCTGTGTGGTCACATTTATCACATTCCCTTGTGTGGTCTCATTGCCCACAGTTCTCTGTGCAGTGTCACACTGCCCATGGTCCCCAGTATGATCACACTGCCAACAGTACCCTGTGTGGTCATAAGTCAGGTCCCATGTGAGGTCACACTGCCCACTGGCCCTCTCTGTGGCTACAATTCCCATCTCCTGTGTGGTCACACTGCTATTCCCCTGTGTGGTCACACTGCCGATCCCTTGTGTATCCATACTGCCCATAGTCCCATGTGGTCACACTGCCCACTATTCTCTGTATAGTCACACTGCCCACGGTCCTCTGTGTGGTCACACTTCTGGTCCCTTATGCAGTCACATTGCTCACTGTCCTCAGTGTGGTCACACTGCCAGTGCCCTGTGTGGTCACATTGCTCACGGTCACACTGTCAGTCCCTCTGTGGTCACACTGCCCACAATGTAGCAGGGTGAAACAGGGAGGGTCTACTAAAGGAGGAGTTTACCCAGAATAGCTGTAAATAAGTAGGCAGGCACCTCAGCGATCGCCCTTCTGTTCCAACGGAAGCTAGAGGGAGCTTCTGGAGGTAGATATAACTAGCGCTAATGGACTAAAACTAACAAGAACAGAAGTGCTGCAGGCTGGCGGATGTGGGTATTTAACAGTAATGGGCTGTGATTGACAGGGGAAGAGAGCCTGTCAATTACTGGCAAGGATATAAATACAGATGGAAGGGATTTTTGAACAGGGCTTTTGTGCAGGACTTTTTGGAACCTGAAGATATTTGTAGTCAGCAGGAAGCAGTCAGCTAGGCCCATCAAGAACAGTAGCGTCTTGGTGCCCAGTCCTGAGAGTGTAGCTGAAGAAGATAAGCAGATGGCCAGCAGAGAGGGGGCTCAGCACTGGGGTCACTGGGCTGGAAGACCAGAGACAGCCCCTCTGCCTCTGTGAAAGTCCAAGGTCCACCTGAACACCACTGCCTGTGCTTCCCAAAGAACGGTGAGCAGAGGAAGGGCAGAGACGGCTCTCTCCTTTCTGCTTGGGCCTTTTTGGACTTTGCTTTCTGCTGGCTTGGAGATCTGCGTGGAACATCATTCTGCAGCCTCTGGTCTTCTCCAAAGGACAGTATTGTTAAAAGGGAGAAGGGCTCCGGGTGCCGTCTAGGACAGGTCTGGGGTGGCAGCAGAGTTATTTCTCTTTGCATGTTGTATGTAGCTCTGAAATAAAGACCCCTTTCCTGTCTTCCACCCAATCTCCACCATCTCGGGTAACGGTGCCCTTGTAATAAATGGTTATTCTATGACCCAACTCCTGTGTCAAGTCTATTGGCTGAACGATGCAGGTAGCACAAGCCTGGACCCTGTTTCCCTCTGGTAAATGACCACCTTTATGTCATACCTTTGTCAAATCTCAAAGGCTATAATATATACCAGTGCCATCACTGTGTCACAAAATAGCAAATTGCCGTGATTAGGTGGTGAACAACAAAAAGCTGTCCCTACGGTACTGGGTAAGATCTGTGGCTCCGTCCAATTTCAAGACCATTTGTTCCCACTGAAACTTAAAATCTGAGAAAGAAAATAATGATTTTGGGTCCGTTTGATTATGCCTCATATCCTTTCTTTTTCAGTACAGGGACGTTGATTAGGTAAACTAGATTGAACATGGCAGTGCTAAATGATACAGCATTTCAAACTTCAATTGACAATTATTGTAGCATTCTCCTTCTAAGATAAAAATTTCTCAAAAGACTCTTGTGCATTTAAGTCTAAATAATGAAGAAATTCAAGAAGCTGTAGAAAGCAACAACAGAAGAGTCTTCAACAGCAACACTGTCCACAGATGTTAGAATAAGGGTGGTCCCTTTCTCTACCACTCAATTAGAAATTTAAAGGGCACCTACCAAATCTGTTACTATTACTTATTCAGAGAGTAAGCCATGATTTGTAGGCAGTCAAAGGGATAGTTTCACTCCACAGCAATGGAACTCTTACCTCAGGTGTAATAACTGTGGAAAGTCAAAACCACCAATCCACTCAGATTCCAATTAAAAAAAAAAAAAATGTATGTGTCATGCAAGCAATTTCTGACTGTGACTATTTCTACACTTACCATGGTGATGCAAGTTTCCAAAACTATCGTAGTTGCAATTTTGGTCTAAACTGATCAGTCATGGGCCCCAATGTCACTGTAATTAGAGTAATCAACACTCCTGTGTTTCTGCCAATTATTCTGCTGGATAGACAAGCGAAGGATGATAACGTGGACTTAGCTGCGATTGGAATAGTCTCCCATGGGCTATGCTGTGACATGCAAAGGCCGTGTAATTTTGGTCAAGGCAGAGTTGCTTGCTAAATTTCAGCATTACTGTTTCTGGACGTGTTTTCCCTGGACTGCCACCCAGGAAAAGCCCCTCAATAAGGGCATGTATGGTACAACAAGTCAAAGAACCCACAACCAATAAGTATCTTAACCTCTCTGAGCTTCATTTTCCTTATTTGTAAAAAGCTAACTAACAAGTTGTTTTAGGAATCAAAAAAGATAACATAAATATTCCTGTTACATGGTGAGCAATTAAATAATCACCTATAAAATACCATGATCATATGATTGAATTGGAAGGGGCTGTGTGATGTCAACCTAAAATTTATAATGAAACCAATTATTGTCAACTTCTCTGCCATCTGGAGGTATAACTGCCTACCTTCAACTATCTGTTAAGCCCTGCACACAATATTCGCTCTTATTCGTTCTGGCTGTCCCATCTTAAAGTGTGTGTGTAAAGTCAGCCTGATACTTGTAGGGATGAAGTTTGGCCCTATGGCTCACAAGAAATTCATTTCCTGCTGTTGCTGCAGTAACTCCATTTTTCCCAAAGGGACCATGATACAAAGGAAATCACTGTGTAGCTACATCAGCCTGCAGCTAACATAGACAAAATTCCCAGATGGACATTCAAATTTCAATCCATTATACTATTACCTCTCCAATAGCACCATACCCACTTGTCCTGTGTTATGAGTTCAATTGTGCCCTCTCCAAATACATAGCATCCTAACCTCCAGTACCCCTAGACTATGACTTTATTTGAGATGGGTGTTCACAAAGGTTACTGAATTACAATAATGTCATTTCGGTGGGCCCCAATTCAATGTAACTGGTGTCCTTATAAAAAGGGAAATTTGGAGACAAACACACAAGAAGAATGCTGTGTAAAAATGAAGGCAGAGTTTGAGGTGACACTTCCACAAGCCAAAGAAATGCACAGGATTGACAGCAAACTACTGGAAGCTAGGAGCGAATATGAAACATCCTCAGAGCCCTGGAAGACACAAACCTTGTCAACACCATGATCTCGGACTGTAGGCATCCAGAATTTTGTTATAGCAGCCCTAGCACACCAATACACTCTGGAAGGATTGTTCTTCAACACAGAGAGACAGGTTACCCTATAGGAGACAGGAAAGGGAATGAAGAAGGAGAACTAACATGTCTTGAGTATATACACTATATCAGGGTTTTTACACTGTTAGACTATGTGATTGAATACTCATAATACCTCTACAGAGTAGGAATTCTGTGTTTTGCAGATAACAAAACTAATGTCCTGCAGGTAACAAACAGAAAACCTAAGGTGCGGGCCCAGATCTGTCTCTGAAGACCCGTGCTTTTCCCCATTTTCTCACTTTGCCATCTGACCTTTGAAATGGGGTCACATGTCATTTCTAGATTTCAGAATTCTTGCTCTCTTCTTATATTGTCCTGATAGAAATTCAACTTTTTGACCAAACTGCTCCTTACATTTACACTATATGGAAGCTAAACCAACTACAAAAGAGATGGTGACATTATCTTCTGGTTGCATGATCATTCTCTAGTCAGCTCAACTGTAGTCAGCTTTCTTTCTCAAAGGAAGCAAGCCTGAGAGCTTTCCTGGTTTTCTCAGTTTGAGATGCGGAAGACGAGGCTGTCGCTGTGATGGTGAGATAGGTCAACCATGAGACGAGAGCTGAGACCCAGTTTCTGACTGGCTAGAGTGACACACTGCAATCTGGAGAACTTTTATGTTAAGCTCAGTACCAGATTTTGACCACTCTCCACTTGGAATTCAACATTTTGCACCAACCATCCAGAAAACATATCCTGTGTTCTGTTCTCACTCTCATGTGTTAGCTCTTGGGGTGCCGGGAGATGGTAGATGGGAGATGTTTACTAGCTTTGTCTCTCATATACACAGTAAGAGTTTCTACAGAATGCAGCATTATTTACAATTACCAAGATATGTAACCAACCTAGCTGCCCATCAAAGGATGGAATAGATAAAGATGTACATATATATAATGGAATATTACTTGGCCATAAAAAAGAATGAAATCTTACCATCTGGCAACACGGATGGACCAACACGGGTAATAGGCTGAGTGAAATAAGTCATACAAGGAAAGATAATTACCATACAATTTCACTTATATGTGGAATCTAAGAAACAAAATAAATGAGTAAACAAAGCAGAAAAAAACTCATAGATACAGAGAACAAATTAGTGGTCACCAGATTGGGGGGGGGGCATTTAGAGGGACAAGTAAAAAGAGGAATGGATTAAGTACAAAATAGTCACAGTGATACAAAGCACAAGATAGAGAATACAGTCAATAATGTTGTAATAACTCTGTATGGTGTCAGATAACCGGGGTGATCACTTCATAAGGCATATAAATGTCTAATCACTATGTTGTACACCTGAAATTAATATAACATTGCATGTCAACCATAATTTCTTAAAAAAGAAATGTGGACAGATAGAATGTTCACCACCACCCCCTCCCCATAAAAAAGTTTTAAAAAACACATTTCTAAGGAGACCTGTTGGAAGCCAACCTAGAGAGAATGTAAGCCATGGCAACTCCTTTCAGCCATCCGCAATTTATGCAACTTTGGCTGCATGGCCCAACATCAGTGTTTTCAGAAAGGAAGATATGGAAGAATAAGATAGTTACAAAGATACCTGTCCTCACCTCTTAATATTAGCTTTCAAAGTGGTGACACTCCAGGGGAAGCTGCCTAGAAAATGAGGAAAATAGTAAAGTAGTTCAGATCCCGGCTCTTCTTTATAATTCATAGGGAAAATACTTAATGGCACTGATGTTTAATTGCCTTATCTTAAAAACACACACACACACACACACACACACACAGAAGGGAAGTATTCTCAGTCAAGAAACTCCATAGAGTTGAATTTTTCCCTGAAAAATTAGAAGAATAATTTAAATGACACACACTTCCTAAAAGGCATGATTTGCAAAGGTGCTCAAAAATCAGCTCTTGTGACAATGACTTTAGAGAGCACGCTCCTTGGTCTCCCCTCAGGCCTGAGCGAGCATGGACTAGCCACTCTCCCTCTCCCTGCCACATGTTTTGACTGTTGGGTGAGGTGAACACCTTCCTCACTTACTTCCACCATACTACATTCAGCAGGCGAGAATCCCTGGGCAAATTTCTGCCTTTGCCATCTCTGTTCTGTGACAGTTGAGCAGCACAGTGACAGTACAGAAGTCAGAGCCCTGCTGGCAGGGACTTCAGCACACAAACAAGGCACAGAAGCTCAAGCAGGACCCCAGGCCTGACAGCACACAGGTGGCAGAAGCACAACCACCCCTCCAAAAAGGGCAAACTGAGAAGTCTGGGAACTGCCTGGTGGTGGAGGGTGGGAGGAGGGCATTGGCCTGGAGCTACAAAGGAACCATTGGGAGAATTTCAGAATGGAGCTCATATCTCCAGATTGGGGAGGCAGGAGCAGGACTCTCCCTTTAAGGAACAGATCAACCCTATGAACAGATCACTCCCAAGCACGTCTCTCCAGCCACCAGTAGACTGCCTCAAGCCCCGATGATACCTGGTTCTGCCCGGGGTTTTCTACGGCCACCACTCTCTGCGCTGTCACAGGTAAATGTGTCTCCACTGCACAAAAGGAAGGGGATGTTCACCAGGTCCATTGTGATGGGTGCCAGTCAGACAGCCAACAAAACGAAGAAAGTAATCATGACAACCCAATCTGAATGGTAGGACTTGGTTTCTAGATTGAGATGATTTTCAAAATTTCCCAGATTTCCCATGCCCAAGCATTCATTTATGTGTTCAACAAATATTTGATGCACTTAAGATACACTAGGCCCTATGCTAGGCACTGGAGATATAAAGTGGGGTGACACGTACAGGTACGTCCATGGCCCTGTAAAGAACTACAATCTAGGAGAAACAAGAGACACGCAAGATGTCAGGGAAGTAGGTGACACATACTATTTATTTTGATTTCCTCAGTAGACACTTCTCAGTAATGGGTACAGGGCAAGACCTCAATAAATGATGAACTAATGAAATGAATGAAAATAACTAATATTGGAGTGTGTACTATATACAAGGTACTCTTCTAAGCATGAAAATACATTAACTCATTTTATATATGTGATATAGTAAATGAATTAATACACATAAATATATGCAACTCATTCACTTATGAACAAATTGTGTACACTCAGCTCCCAAATTTTCTATTGAGTGTGTCTTGAATCTGTAGAATAAAGGATAAGAATCAGATGAGTTTTGGGGTCAGGCACCAAGAAATCTATCTAAACTAGGAAGGAAAATGGATTTTGCGATAGCTGTCAGAATAAGCTGAGTTCAAACCCTAATTTCAGTTTAAAGCTGGGTGAATTTACACAAGTAGTTTACTATCTCTTAAACCTCCAGTCCCTAAACTAGAAAACAGTTAATATATACACCTACCACACGGGGTTCTTGTGAGGGTTATGTCTATCAGGTTCTATATGAGAAAGTGCCCTGAAGTGAGTAGAGGCTAATGATTTAGGACATTAAGAGGCAGCAGAACATAGTGGGTATTTAAACTTAAAGTCCGAGCTCTAAATCTGGGCTCCATTAGCCAATTGAAATCTATAAACACAAGGATTAATTGAGATGATGTGGGTTAAGATGTTTTCATACAAAGCTACTGTTCTTGAATGGGAGTGGAGGGAGGGAAACCAAGCCCTTCCTGGAGAGTGGATCACCAAAGTCTTCCTAAGAGTCTCTGGATAATCATTCAGAGCTCATTTAAATGGACCTAATGAACTGAGAGAACTCCAAGGTCCCTCCTCTCCTGGGACTCTAACAGCCTCCTGACCCACAAGACCCACCTGGGCATGGATTCCTGGAAGCCACCTGTGGGTAACAGAGGAGGTGATGCTAGACGAGGAAGTGAGTGACAGAGCAAGAGAGGAGGCAGGCAGGAGTGGCCCTTCTCTGTTCTGAGCCAGGGCATCGCCAGGTCTGAGGCGGGTAGGGGACAGTGCTCCAAAAGAAACAGCTAGTCATCTACACCACAATGCCAGACCCTTTGGGGAAACTCTAACAAAACATCCCAGCGTTCAGCAAGGAGTATCTTCCTTGAAAAAATTTGCACAAAGCAAAGGCACAATGGGTCAAAAGATAATATGAACAGCATTTTGTAGAATGTACAATAAATTCTTGTCCTTGGCTCCTGGAACGTGAGACATTTTGTGTATATTAACTATTTTAGACTTTTAAAATAGTGAATACAGAGTCAATAAAGCCTCAAACGCCTGAGTTAATTAGGTGCAGTTGACCCTACACCTTGAATGTAAATGTATTCCAAGGCATCTAAGGTACATCAGGGTTGATTGGTTTAAAATTAATTCATTAAGCCCCTAGTTCATAAAGAGTAAATTGATGTCCAAAGCCCTATCTTTAGACTCTCAGCTTCTTTTGCAAATAGCCTTGCCACTATAAGAATTTCAAGTTTTTGGTTCAAAACTGTGAACCTGTGAAGTTATAAATTTGGAAAAACCTGCTATGCCATTGCTATGAATGGAATATGCTATTTTGAAACATAAATCTACACAGCTCAATTTACAACTCCTTAGGTTAAATGTTAGAGAAGTTATAACAAACTGGAAAATATGTGTAGCAAGTCCTTATTTGATTTACAGGGCAAAACTGTAAAGAGGCCCATTTGCCTAATGTCTTAGAAATATTTTTGGGGGGGGGGTGGGGAGTTGAGAGTGGATAAAGGGTAGGTCTCTGAGTCTGGGTCTTACTGTCCTGGTCAGGTGAGAAGAGTCACCTGAGGTTTATGTTCAGATTCTGCATGCTAAAATTAAACCAAAACAAAACTGCAAAAGTTCTGAGATCCCCATGTATGCCACATGGTCCCTCACCACACATTGATGTACCACATTACAAATTTTATCTAATCAACTGACATTTTAAGGAGTGGATAATTCAACAGGCATAACAATGTAGTGACAATTTAGTCTTTCCTCCCCTTCATAAAAACACTGTCTTCTATTTCGTTTCCACTCAGGTCAAGACATTTCACTAATTTGCTAGTCATTAAAAAGATATTTTTATTTTTATTTTTTTAAAAAGATATTTTTATACCCAGCCTGTAATATTATACTCCTCAGTGATTATGATAACTCCCAACAGAATTCCACACTCGAAAAAGAAGGATAGGAAGCTGAACTACAACTACAATACTTTAAATAATTCCACAAAAGTAGAACAACTGTTCAATAATGAGTGGTCTTTGACCTTGTCACAGATCTACTGAAATCTTCACAACGCTCAAGTTCAATTTTTTCAAACAGAAAATGGATACTTTCCCCCTCTAATATAAGGTGACTAGACGTCCCGCTTTTGACAGGACAGTCCCGATTTTTAACAATTTGTCCCGCATCCCGCAGCGTTTTAAAAAAGTCCCGAATTTTGGAAAGAATGCACGACAAGCTAGGGAACGGCGGAAGAGAGACCAAATTTTTAATCAAGAACTCCCTCCCCCCCAGTCAATGGTGTCTCGCTTTACCAATGTTAAAATCTGGTCACCTTATTCTAATACCCGCTCACCCAGGCAGAAGATACAGAAATAAAGGTTCCAGGTATTGGTCTTTAGGCTGGACCTCAAGCAGAACATTCCTGCTGGCCTTGGGGGCCTGCCAGAATCAAACACTGTGCCTGGCATTGACCTGCTTGCCCAGTTTGTCTATCTCTACATGGAGATCTGGAAGAAGGTGAGAGAATAAATAACTTTTAATTAAATTTATCTGAATTTCTGCAAGTAGACCTGTGGCTCTCAAACCTCAGTGAGCAGCCGAATCACCTGGGGGCCTGGGAAAGCAGAGTCTGGTTCCAGTGTTAGAGTTTCTGATTGAGGAGATGTGGGAATGCACCCAGGAACTGGCCTTTCTAACAAGCTCCCAGGTGATGCTGACAGTGCTGGGCACTGCATTTAGAAAACCATGAGCTAAATCCATGGCTTGTTTCCTTAGACACGGTGAAATTGTGAGCTCAAGGATGCTGGGTTTTTAGACTCTACCAGCACTGTCTTGGGAAGTAAGTGTGAGGGGGAAAGGGCACACCTAGGTCTCTCCAAGACCAAATCTCTTAGACAGGCTTCTGTCTTCACAGTGAGCCCTAGACCCCACGACTAGGGGAAGGATTCGTGCTCTCAGCTTAGATGGAAAACAAACTGGGAACTCCAGATGTCTTAGCCTCTGGGAGAATAGGCACCAAATTGTGAATGTCACCATGTTCGTGAGGAAAATCTCATTTAATCTGAAGAGGGGAGCGAGAGAGAGAAGGAGACACAGAGAGACAGAGGAGAGGTAGGGAGAAACAGAAATAACAGCTGCTCATGTCTTTTGTCCTTAAACAACTGTCCTATATTTCAGCTACTTGTTTACAAATATGATGTTTCCAAATTCAGTTTGGGTTGTCCTCATTTGGAAACTTAGGCTAAACCCTGTTTGGTTATTCATATGACAGCAATAATTATATAGATTTTTCAGCTAGATTTGCTGTCTCAAAAAATATATATAAAATGTTTGTACAATGGAATACTACTTAGCAATAAGAAAAGGTGAAATACAGCAATTTGTGACAACATGAACGGACCTTGAAAACATCTTATAAAGCAAAATAAGTCAGACCTTAAGAATCAAGAAACATATGAACTCACTTATAGGTGGATTATAAAACTGAAAGGAGCAAAGACACAAAGACTCATGGACACAGTCAGAAGTTTAGTGGTTACCTGAGGGTGTGGGGGGAGGTGGAAGGGAAGAGATGGGGGGAGTAGGGAGGGGGAATCAAACACACATTGATGGAAAGTGAGCTGATTCTGGGTAGTGAGCACATAATGCGATGTATAGACAATGTAACGTAGAATTGTACACCTGGAAACAGTGTAATTGATATCAATTAATGTCATCCCAATAAATTTATACACACACACACACACACACACACATGAATAAAATGGGGGGGATGTTGGGATAGCTAAAGCGGTTGAGTGCTTGTTTCACAATTGTGAGGTCTGAGGTTCAATTCCCAGCCTTGGCCCCTGCAAACCCATGTGCTAAACTGCAGGGCAAGTGGTAACCACTGGGATGGTGGCAAAGGTTCTTGCCTACCATGCGGGAGGCCCACAGTTGGGTTCCCCTCCCTGTGCGGCCCCACATCCACCTGTGTGGAATGAAACCATGTCACAGCTAATGATGTACAACTATGGAGACTACTTTGGGTTCTAACCCCTTCTCTCTCACTAGCTCTCTGTCTGTCTGTCTCTCTCTCTCACCTTCTCTTAAACAATAAAATAAATCATTAAAAATAAACAAATAGATCCAAGATGGCGGCATGAGAGGAGAATGCCGATAACTGCCTGGGAAGGGCCTTGTGAACAGAGGGGAATCCACAGGGGAAACCCTGAGAAGAAACCTCAACTAAGAGAACCACACAACACGGAACAACACACAAAGTTTAGAGAAAAAAGGGGAGAGCGGGAGAGGGAAAGGGAAGCAGCAGTTCGGGGACAGAGACTCGGAGCACGGCCTGGGGCTGGCAAAAACAAAGGGGGATGGGGGACGACGGTCACAGTGGAGCTGGATCGAGGGCGGGCTGGAAGCCGAGACCTAGGGAGCGTGGAAGCCCCACAAGACTGTGGACAAGTTAACATCCGAACTCAAGGGACAGCACGCAGTGCCCTAATCAGATCACAGAGCCTAAAGTGGAGCAGGGACTGTGGAGCAGGGCGGCGGCACTTCCCGGCGGGCGGGGTGAGAGCAGGGCACCAGCCCACAACAGCTCAGCACCCCTGATTTACGGAGGAGATTGACTGTGAGGGAGCGCCTTCTGAGGGCAGGGCTCTTGGAGTGAGGGCTGGGGCTTGAGTGGGCATAGCTGCATTGGACGTGCTTGGAGTGAATCCGGCGGTCTCAACAGAGCCGGGAGCGTAGAGCGGCTGCCGCCCGAGCTACGGCCTGTGCGCACAGGGCTTTCGGCGCCCCGCCCACCGGGCCACCAAGGCACCGCTGCCAGCACGCAACTGGGCTTTCGGCGCCCCGCCCACCGGGCCCCAACGACACCGCTGCCTGCTT
>PVKE010008608.1:0-47168 GCA_004027555.1 Craseonycteris thonglongyai
TCACATCACCCATGCATCGCATTATGTGCCCACCACCCAGAATCAGCTCCCCTTCCATCACTATATATCCGGTGTCCACTCCCACCTCCCCCCAACTCTCCCTCCCCCCTCCTCCCCCATCCCCAGGTAACCACCAAACTATTGAGTGTGTCCATAGTGCTGGTGCCCACTCCCACCTTCCCTCCCTCTCTCCCTCCCCCCTCCTCCCCTTCACTCAGTCAGTCATCCAGCTATTGAGTTGCACCTGTCTAGTTTTGACAAAAAAAAAGAAAAGAAAAGACAAAGCAGGTCTGGAGAAAGGAGATCTAGTCATCCAGTGTGGGGGACTGGTTCTAAAAATGCAGAACCTTCAAGCAAGCAAGACAAAGATGTGTGCAGAGATGCCATGGGTAGTACACTTTAGAGGTGGAATAAGCTGAAAACATTTGTGGGTTCAGGAGGAAGCAAATGAGGCTGAATGCTCTGACCCAGTGTAGCACACGCTAACTACGGTCTTTTTACTTTTCTAAAACCAGCCATTGAAATGGATTATCCTGTCTTCACTGGTGGCATCAAATGCAATGGATGCTCTATAGGTCCTGCTAAGCGGTGCAGCAATTACTCCTCCCAAAAGCCTGGTTTTAATTGACATTTTGGAGTCTCAGTAAAGGAAGTTGCTTTAATGCACTTTTGTAAGATAAAAACAAAACAAAAAACACTGGCATGGTCATGTTGAGTGAAAGTCTGACTCAGGATGAACTAATTTTATTCAGAGCCTTCCTTCTCTCCTTATTTCTTTGTTAACAATCTTTTTTTTTTTTTTTAATAAAGATTTATTTTTATTTATTGTTTTTGACAGAGAGAGAGAGAGAGAGAGAGATACAGAGACAGAGAGAACTGAACTAGGGGCACTCCCCAGTTCAGCATATGGGTCCTCATGGGCCGGGGCCGGGATTCGATCCTCAGTCCCTGGGGCTGCAAAGTGAGCGCTTAACCCGCTGAGCCATCCCGGCTTTTCCCTCATTAACAATCTTAAGCATATTTTTCCTGCCCTTGTCCATGTTCCCAGTTAAATGACTCTGACTACTTAGAACGATCATTAATATAGCCTTTCTATTTATTATTTTATTTATGATAGGTTATTTGCCTTAAAAAAGTGATACCAGAAGATAAACTGAAATAGCTTGGCCAAGAGCATTATTTAGTTTGGATGTGAAAACATAAAATTATGAAATTATGTATTCATCTAGCTCCAACTCCATCCTGTTCCATATATACAAACTCATGGAGAAAGGTTTGTTTTCTTTTTTCTGCACAACGTGAGGAATCTCACCTTTAGGATGAGTTTTTTCCTGTTGCTTTAGCTGTCAAAGTGCTTTCCCAAAGTGGAGGGAATATGAACTTTAAAAAAGTTTGCTTTTGTGATTACTATATTGTTGCCAATAAGTGGCACCCTATATGGGTGTGTGTCCTTTAGGTTCTTAGCACCTCATATATGCACCATTTTCCTATCCCATGACTCTGTTATGATGACTAAGCTCCCCATTTGAAGGACCAGTTGCTTTTTATGAGGTGAAAAATTTCATGCTAATCACATCTACCACGCCCTGATCCAGGCTTGGTACTAGTTCGTTGCTTTATATACGTCATCTCACTTTGTCCTCCTAACAGCACTGTTGGATAATACTATTACCCTGATTCAAGAATACAGAAACTGACTCAGGAAGATTAAGTACTTTGTACGGGGTCTCCCTGCAAGTAACTGATGGAACAGAGATCTAAATCCAGCTCTATTTAATGCTAAACTCTTTTATTTAAGCAACATGTGCTTTTAGATCGCAGTAAATCCAGGGCAGAAGGAATCAAGAAGTATGGATATTTAATGGAGTTGGCCTCCAGTGATGCTATAGAGTTGAGAATTTGCTTTGGGTCCTAATAGTTCCCTGCTCCCACTGTTCTCTTCCAGCTTTCCATGCCTCTATTTTTCCTCCTCAGAATTTCAAGGCCTTCCAGCTGCCCTTCCTGGAAAAGGGCCCCAAATATCCCTGTCCTTTCCAATCAAAACTTGCTTGTCCTGTGTGACTCTCCCTTTCAACTCTTTTGTATGCTTTCTATGTGACAAATCTCTGATCTGATTCATGAGCTGGGTCCACTATGCAGGTTTATTTATTCCTTAATGGACTTTTCTTTCCAAGGACACAATTATATACTGAAACAGAAAGGGCTAATTGTCTTTCACATCCATTTTTAAGCAGTAACCCTTAAGTTTGTTTCGCTGGGCACAATGTCATCTAGTAATGACTATATTTCCAAGCCTCCCTTGCATAAATTGGTTCAGGAGTCAGTAAGGGATTCCTGAAAGGCCTGATCTAGTGTGGTACATAACCTAGTATGTCTTTGCGTCAAAATGCAGTATATAACCTATATTCTGATCAGTTGGATGAGAGCAGAAGTGAAGTGTACAAAATCTAGGCTGTGCCTTCAGAGGAAGGGGCACACCCTCTCTCTTTCCTTTCTTGGACTATGCAGATGAGAGCCACACACTAGGGAGGTGGAGAAATAAGACAAGGAGCCAGGGCCCCCAACAGCTGGGAGCCACTAATACTGACCCTGTATGGCTTTTCCTCAGAGCCTTACACGTGAGAAAAAAAAGTTCTATTAGATTTAAGACTATTATTTTGGGATTTTGCTAGATTTGCTAAACCTCTACCCTAAATAAAATAACTCTTAAAGGGAACTTCCTGAAGATATTGTTTTGTTCTAAAGAAGTTGCCCTAATACTGGGCACTTGGGGTGCTGGGGCAGGCTGTCATAGTGATATTATGGGAGCAGACAGTGCTTTGGAATGCCTCTTAAATTTTTTTAAAGATTTATTTTTATTGTTTTGACAGAGAGAGACAGAGACAGAGAGATGGGGGAGGGCCCAGACCAGTCTCCATAGTTGTACATCATCAGGTCTTGACATAGTTTCATTTCACACAGGTGGTGGGGGCTGCACAGGGCAGGAACTGGGCAGGTGACCTCCTACATGGGACTATGTTCCCTTGAGCTGGGGCTGAACAAGGGGCCTCCCACATGGGAAGTTCCCCTGGCAAGAACCAAACTGGGGGTCTCCCACATGGGAAACACATCTTAGTTCAGCATATGGGTCCACACAGTCCAGGGCTGGGACTTGATCCTTGGACCCTGAGGTTGCAAGGTGAGTGCTTAACCTGCTGAGTCATCCCAGCATCCCCGTCTCTTAAATTTTGACCATGCACTTGGCTGCCCTCTCCAAGTTTATACAGCTGGCTCTAAGGAGCCTCTTAAATTTTTCTGGACTCATTTGCTTTCAGGTAAGGGCTAATATGATCCTGCAAGCATGCCTCCCAAATTGAAGCTGAAGGAAGCCAGTAGTTAAAGCCCTTAAAGATGGTGGCTGATGTTTACCATAGGCCAGACATCGAAATGGAAATTTTATAGCACTCAAAATCTGAGATTCATTTAGGAATAAAAAGCATTACTTTAAATTATCCAACCTCAAAACTGGTTTCAGACCTCCACTGGGCCCCAATACTCTTTCTAATTATAAGACCACATAGAATTGGATCTGAAATGAGATCAAGACCCAGTGTCAAAATGCCTTATTTCCACAGTATGAAAACATCTCGCTAATTCAGGCTGCATAATGAAATATTTGTGACAATTCTCCCCAGGCTGGGTTGAGTATGTTCTATAGGACCTGGGAAGAAATGGTGGGTTATATTGATATTTAATGAGAGTGGAGGAGAACTCTAACAGAAAGAGAAATAAATATACCTTAAATCCTTTGGAAAGATACAGGATATAAAATACAGCAAAAATTTTGGGGGATTTTAGCACCTTAATTATAATAAAGGATATTGCTAATGACCAATGAATTTTGTTGTTCAGTAAAAGTGGGCTCAACAGAGACCTCCACTTGGCATGGTCTTAAGTGGCACCCCCTTCTTCATTTTTAGCTATTTCAGTGGTGCCTCCCGGTTGCCCTTAACAGGATGGCATGAAGTCACCCCAGGTGCCTGCATGGGCCTCTGACTCCAGCACCCGTCTCGGCTCCTCCACAGGCTAGGCCGCTGCTCCCGGTTTTCGTTCAGCATTTCTTACTCTTGAACACTGTTTGGGCCCCAGGCTCTCCCATTCCTCTGACTGAGAAGACCTATGAGACGACCTTGACCTTTGTCTCCCTTGGCTTCATGACCTGCTTCACATTCCTCCACCACCGAGGGACCTTTTGCCAGGTCCTACTTGTCAGGGGTGAGGAGTGGTCTGCAATGACTCCATTTACCTGACAGGAGTAAGATTGCTTCTGAAATGTGGACAAGTCAGGCTTTTATTAATTTGCCCTGTGCTCCCTCTTTCCTTACTTCAATTTAATTCGAACACAGTAAAGCTATACAGTTGGCCCTCCACATCTGTGGGTTCTGTATCTGTGAATTTAACCAACCACAGAATTAAACTGTTAGAAAAAAATGTCACATGATTGCTGACGTGTACTATGTAGTTAGAGCCATGATGGCTGTGTCTGTACTGAATATGTAGGTATTTTTTATTATCATTATTCCCTAAACAATACAGTATAATAGCCATTCATATAGCGTTTACATTGTATTAGCCATTATAAATAATCTAGAAATAATTTTCAAGTCTAGGGAGGATGTACGTAGGTCATAAGTAAATCACCATTTTACATAATGGATTTAAGCTTTTGGAGATTTTGGTCTCCACGGGCGTCCTGGAACCAATCCTCCATGGACGCCAAGGCGTGACTGTACTGGAGCAGCTCCACAGTTGTATGTCGTAAGTTTTCAATGTGGTTTGTTCCACACAGGTGTGTGGGGGGGCTGCACAGAGAGGAAACCAGGCTGGGGGGCCTCCCATGTGGGAGGCACACCCCCGTGAGCTGGGGGCCTCCCACATAGAAAGCTCGCCCCGGTGAGAACCAAACTGGGGGCTCCCACATGGGAAGCACACTCCAGTTCAGCATATGGGTCCGCACAGGCTGGGGCCAGGACTGGATCCTTGGACCCTGGGGCTGCAAGCTAAGTGCTTAACCCGCTGAGCCATCCTGGCTTCCCCCTGTATGAGTAATGCTATTTGCTAGTTTGTCAAAAGGCAGTTCAGAAATGTAAGCTGCTATTCAAAAAAAGCCTTCATCTGGCTCACCTCATTTGAAAGGACTGAGAACTTGGAGGCTGCCCGGACTGTAGGAAGCAGAACAACACACGAAGAGCCTTCACCTCCTAATCAGTTTTGCTGACTCAGGAGGTATGGACAGGAAGGCCTCTGAGATGACGCTTTTATACACAATACCAAATTTCTTTACCTCTAAGGAGTATGAGTAAGGCATGCTTTCTAAGGGGATCTGGTCTACCCAGGACATGAGCAAAAGACAAAGACCCTCGTTTTTCCAGGAATCCAGTCTGCCATCATCTCCTGCCTCCTAACTAGTGCCTGAACCCTGGTTGCCCCTTTCTTATACACCCACAAAGCAGCCAGCTGAGCCTAAACATCACAGGATCATGCCACATCCAAGACTCCTTCCCAGTTTCTCACAGCACATAGCTAAGATCCAAAATGCCAATGTGACCAAGAAGGCTATACATGATCCCCATTTCCCCCCACCTGGCAGTCATGCAGCCTTCTTTCAAATCCATGGGCATCTCTACCCTGTGACCTCTGCATGTGTTCTGCCTGGAACATGCTTTGGTTCCAAGCCTGCTTTGGCTAAATTATATTCACACCTCAGGTCTTGGCTCAAAGTCATTTGTCAGGGACGTTTTCCCTGCCCACACCCAATCTCAGTTAGGCCCACCTGTTAGTCTCTTTTGTGGTCCTGTCCTTTTCCTTATTAAACTTTGTCGTTAATTATTGGTGTAACTGTCTCTCATTATACGGCATGCTCTTTATTGACCAATGTATTCCCTTCACCACCCAGAGCTAGCACACAGAGGTCTAGAGTATTTGTAAAATAAAGGAATGAGGAAGCAGATCCTACTTTCTGGGAAGATCGTGAAACATTTGTCAAAAACCACCTTAAGCCCTGTGAACATTATGATCCCAATTGTATTCTGTGAATAAGATTAAAAAACCATCGGGTGGTCCTCGTTATAGCTATAATAGCCATGGTTTACCCAAGCTATATATATATTATTTTAAAGCCTTACCACAACCTTGTAAAGTAGGCATTACCATCCCTATTTTAAAGATAAAGGATTGCAGGCTCTTGAGGCTAAGATCCTTCTCTAGTGCCACACAAATGGCAGGGTTAGGATTCAAACCTAGTTTGTTCTGACTTTGAAACTGATGTGCTTTTCCCTCAACAGTGCTGTCTCCAAATTGTGTCCCTTGGTATTTTTCCAGCCTCCAGGCCTTACAGGCTATGGTTGTGTGTGTGTGTGTGTGTGTGTGTGTGTGTGTGTGTGTGTGTTACCTGCAGGAGCCTCTCCCAGCTGGGCCCCGGGTCCTGCTCACAGAGATCATCTCTGGAATGAATTCAGCCAGAGAACCCAATATACCCTGTGAATCCAGACAGTAAAGAGAGGTGACCTCATGCTTAGTAAGAGCAATCTTTGTTCTTCATCTGAAGACCCTGCAATGTGTTGGGGTTGGTAGTGGTTTGGCCCATTCTCCGTACTGATGCCACAGCCACCAACCCGCTCTTAGTTCGCCAAGGAAGAAGATTCTTGAGGCCAAGAGATGTGGCTGGGACTGAGAGAGGAATGCAATGGTGAGGCAGTATGGGGACATACCACAGATCTGCATGGCTCACTCTGGTTTTCTGGGAGCTTCAGCTGTGAAGTGGTATAATAATGATAAGCTCCAAACCCAGCAGCAATAGCAGTACTCCTGTCTTCTTTCTAGCCATCACAATTTTCACTTGGCCCTTCCATGATTTTCAGCCTTCTTTCTTTGAGGGCAGGGCCTTTGTCTTTTATAATACTTGGTCTAAAAGAAACTTCTGTAATAACATTAGACACTGGCTATGTGGTCAATAAATAAGGTGTCTGAAAGGGTTGAAGAACCACACTGTGAAGTTGGAGAGGGAACTGGGGAGGTTTGCATTGTCATTCTCTTTGAACTTTGTTATTCTTTCTTAGCTCAACTTTCTCTATCCTGTCTCCTTTGTACCTCCTTTACCAGTGATGTTAACACCTTTGGGATGAGCTGAGTAGAACTCCAAGACTACTTTGCCTTGAGACATCCTCTTCCTACCCACTACATTCTGGGCACATTCATCCTACCATTAGGTTTGATATTCTCAGCATTAGGGGTCCTATGTGGGCATCTCATAGAGATCCTTCTCAAAATGCCAGAATGTTAACCAGGAGGGAAATTCCCTAGACATTGGCACCCAGCAACATGTGGGTTTATCAGTGTAATTATCTATCCTTTGGAGGCCAGGGTACTCAGGATTGTTAAATGTGGGGTGGTGGCAGTCTGGAGAAAGAGACACAAGAAGGTCAAATTTTGGTGGAAATGGGAAAGGCAACAGGATAAAACGTGTAAAGCGCTAAAGAGAAAGGATGTGAGGGACTGTGCAGGATATTAGCACACGAACTCAGCCACCTCAGCTGGGAGAACCCCAGAAAAAGGAGGGAAGGTGGGACCAAAGATATGTCTATGTATCTTTTGACCTAGAGCCTCCCTTCCCAAATGTGTGCAAGGAGGGAGCCCAAGAGAGATTGGTTTAATTTCCAGAAGATTTCTTTCATATGTTAGTCACATGGTATAACGTGGACTAGTCACAGTGTGTTACTATTTTAGGAATACTTTCATAATGGGATGGAGGTTGCACTCCTCTGCTCCTTGAGTCATTTTCAGAGGAAAATGACACTGCCAAAGCTATCAGTTAGATGTTCTTGGGAAGAGAGAGGAGAATCCGAACAAAGAGATGCACACGTCTGAGGACTACTATGCAGGGTTGTGCCAGGATGTTGGGCAACCCTTATGTTCTTGTGAAGAGGGTGTGAACTAATGGTGGGGCATTGCAGGCACTTGATTGAGGAATAGAATGCAGGCCCATTTTCTGAAACTTTGAAGTAGGGCATTGGCCTAGGTAGGCATTTGGGCACAGAGGAGAGGAACAGGAAAGAGGAAAAGCTGATCAAACTAAAGTCATGGATGGCACAATTGTATGAGGAGCTGTAGCCTAAATCAGAGGCCAATTACTGTCTGGTTTACTTCAGCCCATTTTCAAAGTGTGTTCACACAATTTTCAGTCAATAAGAATGAACAGTGATTTCAACCTACTTGAATCAAGGCAGTTGTCAATCATGCAAATACGACTTCTTTTTTAAAATTTCTGATAAAATGATCATACACAACCTGACCAAAAGGGCAACTAATACCTTTTACAGGAATAAAAGGAAAAGTCCCAAAGTTTATTTGCCTTGAAAAAGACAATCCTAAATATTTTTTCAACCTGCTTATGCCAAGGATAACATGGAATATGTATTGATACAGGTCATTTTTCAAAAGCTATCGACATAATAGTTTATTTATTTATTTATTTATTTATTTATTATTATCTTAAATGCCATTCCAGAGTCAAGGGCTTTGGCCATGTTGTTACAGTAGACAGCTGTGGGCAGGACCAGGTAGAGGTAAGAACATAGTTTATGCACCAGAGTTTAAGATTCAAAGGGGGAAGGGTGGAGTTGTGTTTTTCTTTCACCTTTGTAACCCAATGGTTAGCTGAAATTGGATATACATCTACACTGAGATTAAACAAATGACCTGTAATGCTGTAATTTTTAGCTATTTTCTCCTTTAGGCAATTCATATTTGTTTCCATAGGAGCAATCTTGCCTAATTTTCAGATATTCTTTCTTTTAATATATCCATTTGATTACTCTGACTGAACAAATCTGATATACAATGAAAACAATAATTTTTTTCACTTTGGGCAAACCTCCTAAAAAATAAAGCATTTTTTGGTCATTTTGATCATGATGATGGCGATGATGTTTGCTTTGTTTAAACTGGTTCAGTGATGATCTCCCAGATGAAATCAGTCTTATTGGAGCTAAAGGAGACAGTCTTGAATATTTTACTCATGCAGAGTGCTATCCTTCCAATGATAGCTTTCCTTATTGTTCCATTGTGTAATAATAAAGTGAGAAAATGCAGAACTCTCATCTCTCTAGTTCGTTGAATTTATAGTAGGAGGGAAAATTTACCAAACCAAAGAGAGAAAACAATGAGAAAAGGAAGGTGTAAAGGAATCAGAAAGGGAAATCAGCCAGATGCCAGCTGGAGTCATAGACAGTATTTGGGTGACAGTGACAGGAGGTTGCTTCTAACATCATCTAAGAAGAGGAGCTGGCTGAGTAAAGCATGGTGCTTCCTCTGGTCTGTCAGTGTCCAAGCTGTTGACCAGTGAGTCACTTTGGTCTGTACAACTTTCCTCCCTATTCATGCACCCCTGAAGGAATCTCAAGCCATGGATCATTGTCCCATCAGCATGGGCATCCAGGTAACCTGATGTCAGCTCAGAGCTGCTCTGGGCTAGAAGAGAGCCCTTTCTTTCCCTGCTTCTCTAGAGACCCCAGGGACCCCCCCCCCCCCAGTGTGGAGCATGATAGTGAAGGGACTCTTTCTGAAGGCAAATCACAAATGTGTGCATTGCAGGGTTATCTAATCTTTTGGTTTCCTTGGGCCACATTGGAAGAATTGTCTTGGGCCACACATAAAACACACTAACACTAATAATGGTAGATGATGAGCTAAAAATAAAAAAAAATTGCAAAAATATCTTGCAATGTTTTAAGAAAGTTTACAAATTTGTGTTGGGCCCCATTCAAAGCCACCCTGTGCCATATGTGAACTGAGGGCTGAGGGTGGGACAAGCATGTTTTAAATAAATGAAAGAATGCCATTTTCTTTTACTATCTAAAAGCACCTTAAAGATTGCAAAAAGAAACAGTTTTAGAAAGTGAGTATAAAACTATAATTTATGCAAGATAAACCTCAGAGAAGGTTCTGGCCCAGGAGTAAGTGGTATAAATGTGAGAGTCTCACTGCTTCAGAACACATTCCTTTTTGTGAATGAGAAGAATCCTTTGAAAAGTTTATCATCTTGATGTACTGGGGCTGGGCCACTGGTCCCATTCTGCTTTAGTCTAAGGGAACCTAGACAAGGATGCCTCCCCCTCCAGCACCTTTCACTCTTCAGCCCCTTCCTCATCATTCAGTGGTTCTGAGATCACTCCCCATCGCTTTCTGGCCTGATGTTGAGACTGACATTTAGCTCACTCAATAGTGTTAGGGAGGAAAGACAATTTTCCTTTTCTTCTCATTATGAGAGTTCATTACTACTGTTACAGAGAATGACTAATTATAATTTTGTAGTGGGGACAATGATGGTATTGTCATTCTGGAATTAACACTAGGAAAATATCACTGTCCACTCACAATCATTGAAAGAATATTAGACACTGGCTTTTTAAACTCTCAATGTTTTTCACTTTTAAGGGTTCAAATCTTGGGTCAGCCTGCCAGAAAACATTACCTCATCATACTCTGTCATTCAGTAAAGAAAAAAAAAATCATGAAATAAATGAAGATTGCATTTCATACCAAAGCTCTGAGTCTAAAACCCTGGGGGATCACTAGACAAACAGAATGACAAGAAGACCAGAGGATGATTTTTAATGATGGCGACCTTGCAAATAAGTGTCCTGGGAGACCTTGGCTACAGAAGTAAAGGTGGTGCTGGATGTAACGTAAGCAAAAGTAGGCATGGCAGAGAAACGCTGTGTCCCAGCGTGACCAACCACTCACACATCCTCACTCGGGCTTTGATGTAATGGGCTGGAACATTTTTCTAGCCACTGGGGAGTCTACAATCACAGATCCAGTTCTACAGTCATCCTGTAATGCTCACATCTGCTTCTCTCGCTCTCTTCTTAAATTACCATTTATTTCATTAAATAAAAGCAATGCAAAGCATTAAAAACTGTGGTAGAAAGGGAAAAAAATTTCCTCAGGTTCATTATCCCAACATGACCATTGCTAATATTTGGGACCTATATATTTGTGTCCACATTTCACCATTTTACATTTTAATAGATTCCTTATTTTTGGGTGATGCAACAGGAACCAGAGCTCTTCTTCTTCTTCTTCTTCTTTTTCCTACAGGGGAAAACAGTCCAGGCAAAATTTAATGAACTCACTGACAGTCTCTTTTTGATGAGCTCACTGTCCCATGATTAGAACTGAGAACCCACTGATGACTTTTACTTCATTGTTAGGTCCCCTTTTTAATCTCACTCACTTTAAAGGCTGCATTATCTCACAGGGACAAGATAGAGCTTCATCTGGAGAATTTAAAATAAATAATCATTCATATTGATATAAGGGCTAATAAAGCTCCCAAACTCTAATATTACATGTGAGATTTTATCATACTTCAGGCTCAGAAAATTGTATAGATACTTTTAGGAGGTGTCTTTAAGTAAATCTCAATGGGACATGACTATTTTGGAGAACAGTGTCCACTGGGTTCTGGTCCTCTGTAATTGGAGGGTCTCTTTATAGTTCCTGGTCAGTAGCCAGCTGTTCTAAATGTATACTATCACTATTGCAAAACAAAAAGTGCCTTCCCATATGTTTCCACTTGTCATTGTAGAAATTAATATTGCTTAAATCTTTTCTGTGGCATTCTACTCATCTCCTCTGTTCAGTAAATAATGTTTTATTTAACAGACCTTCATTTTATTAGGACAGTTCATAAGAGTTGTACTCCCAGGACATATAAAATAAAATTCCCCTTTGTATTCAAGGTAATGATGATCTCTTTAAGAGTCTCAAAACACATTTGATACCTGGAAGAGGAATCACTGGAGCCCAGGGACCTCCAGGGGTCAAATGGTCCATCCTTTAGTTTCATAGTTTCTTAGGATCAGCCCCCAACAATCTCTACTCAATGAGGTAACAATGGACCCTGTCTTTGCAATTTACCAGAGAGTCAACTACTTGCTCTGCAAATTTATTCTAAGAAATAAGTTTTACTGAAGCTAAGACATGGAATAAATTTTGAGAAGTTGTTTTAAAGAAATAAAAAACAAGGGGAAGTCAGGATGGCTAACTGGGTTAAGTGCTCGCTTTGCAGGCCTGGGGACTGAGGATCAAATCCTGGCCCCAGCCTGTGTGGACGCATATGCTGAACTAGGGTGTGATTCCCATGTGGGAGGCCCCCAGTTCAGTTGTCACTCCCCTGTTCAGCCCCTGGCTTGAGGGGGCTGCGGGAGACCCCCAGCCCATTCCCACCCTGCACGGCCCCGGGCACACCTGTGTGGAATGAAACCATGTTGAAACCTGATGACATACAACTATGGCGATTGCTCTGGGCCCTCCCCCTTCTCTCTGTCTCTCTCTGTCTGTCAAAATCAATAAAATAAATCTTAAAAAAAAAAAAAGAAGGAACAAAGCACACATTTGCTTTAACAGTAATATTATAATTTATAATTATCATATAGTACAAAGAGGCCTTTGATGTGACATATACAAACTAATTTTCCTTGTGTTACAGGTCCAGAGATTTCAAAGCCATGACCTGTTACTCTATCAACAGCACACGGGAAAAGTCTCAGTTAATTGTCTATTTACCTACATTTAAGAATTTCTCATAATTCTAGGCACTAGTGGGAACATGCGCTGGATGAGAAAACCTGGTTTCAGAGAATGATGCTCAACTTTAACTGTTTAATTTTGACCCAGAAACTCAAAGTCCAGCACAGCGTTGTCTATGGGTTTCTTTAGTAGTGCTGTGTAGAGGAGGCTGTAAGAATCATCACTCTCTTTACATTGCTGGAAAAACCGAGCCACAAAAAGGAAGGCCAGAGCACAACTCCAAGGTTTCTCTGCACCCATGAGACTATCTTGGCTCCCCATGTAGATATTTCAAAATATTTCTGCCTGTTCAATAGGTGGAACCACCGACAAGATAAATGTTAACCAAAATAGACTTCAAGTTAGTTGGCCTCCCATTTCTTTACATCTGGGGTGTCCAATCTTTTGGCTTCCCTGGGCCACATTGGAAGAAGAATTGTCTTGGGCCACATATAAAATATACTAATGATAGCTGATGAGCTAAAACAAACAAACAAACAAAAATAAAATCACAAGAAAAATCTCATAATGGTTTAAGAAAGTTTACGAATTTGTGTTGGGCCAGATTCAAAGCCGTCCTGGGCCACATGTGGCCCCTCGAGCCATGGGTTTTAATGCTGAGAATTTAATAAATACATAAAGGTACTGTCTGCAGTACAGAGAGACAGTTTCTCTCCAGTTAAAATTTTCTGACAGCGAGCTATAATAATTTGGTTTTCAATATGTAACAGACTGCTGAAAAAATATACAGGAAACATAGAGATGATTCTGGAAGGGGTCATCATAGCAGGAGGGCAGCTTCCCTAAGGTGGAGGTTATGGCCAAGTTCAGAGTTGTTGGTTTGGGGCAGCTTCTGCCTCCGAGGGACAACAGGGTACAGAGGAACTTCCCACGACATGTACTAATGACTCCTGGCAGTGAGGCATGCCTGAAGCATGGGAGAGTGAAGCCAAGATGCTAGAGAGAGCTGGACGAACTGGAACAATAGGCTAAACTAAGTAAGACAGTATCTAGGGTTAAAAAGCAGCACTAGCACTTTAGTCGAGAAAATCCATTCTGGCAGAGTAGACCCCTGGCCCAGTCACAGTTGGGGTAAATAAGATCTGGGGGTTTCAGACTGTCTGGTCAACATGAGTCAGCTATGTGGCTGTCCAAGGAAAGCCAATGGATTCTCAGGCCACATGGGGAGGTCAGTGTCCCTCTCTCAGGTGACCAGCCTACTCCATTCTGTCCTGTGGTGACTGGGGGCACCTTCATTAAGAGGGCTTTGGGCAAACAAGGGAGCCTCCCAGAAGAGCTACTTGATTCGAAGCATCACCCAGGCTCCTTGCATTAAAAACCCAACCCCGGACCTACTGCCTCAGGATTACCAAGGGACCTGACATTTCTGAACATATTCTGAAAGTAGTTATAACCACAAAGTCTTGTTGTACATGAAGATAATGACTTTGTTAAGCATCTAGCATAGTGCCTATCTCATGGTAAAGGATCTAATGATTAGAAATACAAAAAATAGCAAATGAAAGAACAAGATCTACTTTAGCCACTTGGTTAAGGAAATCTGCTACCCTAATTTTCATCAATGGTGTGTGTGTGTGTGTGTGTGTGTGTGTGTGTGTGTGTGAGTGTGCGCACTAGTAGACATTGGGATGTTAACTAGGTTCAACGTTCTTAAAGCAAAGAGAGTAACCTTTCTCCTTTTGAAGGGTTGCTGGCAGGTAGGTTGGGGAGGTACATATACACAGAGAAGTGTTCTAATTACATTGTGCTTGTGCATGCTCTAACTAAGCCCCAAGCTCAATAATAGGACCACCAGAATCCTGATGACAAATCTGGGGACTTCTTCCCATTAAGAGGCTGGCTCTGGGAAAAGTAGCCCATTTGTGCTGGATGAGGAAGTTTTGATCTTGGCTTTCACTGGTTTAATTCTTTAAGCATTAATTAAGTCCATGAAATAAAATAATAGTAATCTGTACATCATAGTCATTAGTAGAACGAGTAATGTGTTTCCTGCTGTCAAAATAAGGTGGCCATTAAGGCTCTTGACTTGTTTGAATTGGACCTGGGCCTTTCAGACCAACATCCCTCCAGCCTTTGGAACCATTTATATTCCTTCAGCCTTCAGGGCCCCCACCCCAATTAAGTGGTGAGTCTAGGTGGGGCTGAGATATTTAATAGGCCTTTGGTTTTTTGTTACCCTTTTATTAATGCTGTAAGTAACAGTAGCCAGCTGTTCTTAGCTAAGTTTTACCTTCTGGTGCCGCTGCCTGACTCTCATGGTTTTTTGCTGCTATGATTTCTGACTCCTGATGAAAGTTAGTCAAAGTCAAGGCTGGAAGTACCCCTCCTAGAAGAGCTTCAGACTTCCCTAGACAGACTGGAGTAAGTGCTTAATGAAAAAGCAACCTGGTAGGGACCTCTTCTTATCCTACTCACATCACTTTCTGGTTATCCAGTGAGGAGGGCTAAATTGGCCTGACTTTTCTAAGTAGTTTGAATCCAGGGCTGTGGCACACTGAATTGATGACTTTTAGATGAACAAATACATAAATCTTCCTATTGACTTATTCTTGGTATGAAAATATAAAAGGACACCCAACTCCCTTGTTTTTTCAGAGTGAAAATAAAAGTTAAAATTCCCAGTTGTCATTTATTACTATTGCCATTAGCTCAAGTACTTTTAAAATAAATTAGCTTTAGAAGTTGACCCAGGACTTCTAAACTGCACTGTAGCTGAACCCTGACAGCTTAATTTTAATCAACAAAGTCACAGGGTAACTTTTCTGTGATTTTCCCACATGGGCTGGCAGCATAGACTGTAATAACCTTTTCCTCTGGGGTTGACATTGTTCTTTTGACGGGCCTCCCATGTGTTTTCCTCTTTATCTTCTTCAGAGTATTTAAAAAGACTGAGTCCTTCATAGTGAGTTGTCTGGGAGTTTAGAAGTCACCCTGAAGAACTTGCCTATGAGATAACCTGTGAAAAGATAGCTGCTGAATCGTAACTCCAGGGCCCAGCCTGGGGTCAGTCCTCTAGGACCTCAGCTTGACCTGAGAACAGCAAATTCAATAAACATGTGACTAAAAGGGGACAGACATTTTCTCATGATTTCTTCTCCATCATGGATAGTCCTTGAGATCATCAAGCAAAGTGAAATAAGCCAGACAGAAAAACCAAGAACCACATCACTTCCCTCATTGGTGGAACATAAAACTGAAAGTAACAAAGAAACAGAAACTCATGGACACAGTAGTTTAATGGTCACTTGAGATTAAGGGGGTAGAGGGGAGGGGGTGGTGGGGAAGAAGGGAGGGAAATTCAAATATATGGTGACAGAAAGAGGACTGACAGGGTGGTGAGCACATAATGCAACACACAGATGATGTAATGTAGAATTGTACGCCTGGAACTTATGACATTTTTACTAATCAATGTCACCCCCAATAAATTTAACAATAAAAAAGAATCCAAGTTTCTAGGGAAGAGGGTCTTTTCTTTATACCACCTAATGCCTAGAAACATAAATGAATTGTGAACCCATAAATATGCCTCTGACACAGGCCCTCCCTCTAGGTCGGTCCTTGCCCTGACATGCAGTACGGTAGTTGATCAATAAAGTCATTTTCTTTCAATAACAATAATGATGATATATGTCAGCAACACGTCATGTACAGTATTGCGTTTAATCCTCATGACCTTCCCAGAAGCTCACTTGTGGGTTCAGAGAGGGTAATTAACTAAGATTACACAGTGCATGGTAGGACTAGCTTTCAAACCTAGCAGGGCTTTGTTGTAAGTTCTCTGTTCTTACACCCCCAGCAAAGAGATCCTAAGCCCTGAACTGGTGTTGCAAAGCAGAAATAATTGCGCTAAATACTTCATATTGTGCTCCTGTAACACGTAAGTGGCCCATCCTCTCTGATAAAAACCTAGAGATCAAGGATAAGGAAGTTGTTTCTGTGACCTGAACATTGGCCAGCAGCAGGAATGGGAGGCCTTGAGGCCCTAAGCACTTTTGGTGGGAACTGCTGAGTTGTGAGATGAATGTCAGTCCTTGACAGGAAGCTCAAACACATTATTAAACAGATGGCTTATAAGTTCCAAAGACAGGAAACAGTGGTCACCCCTGTGAGCAAAGGTTTGCAGAAAACAAACTGTGCCAAACCTCATTTTTTTATTGCAAGTCTTACTAGTTTCATAGATGAGGGCTGACAGATGTATTTTATCTGCACTTCAGCAAATCATCTCATAGTACATTTAGAGGTGGGTGGGTGTGGGTTGGATGTTCAGTTGCAATTTAGAGGCTTCAGAGAATGTTGAACAAAAAAGCATCCACAGTGTTGATTAATGTAGCAATGACAATGGTCATATGTTCTGAGTACCAAACACGGGGTCAAGGATATAACAAGCAGTTAGTAAATACTTGTTGGTCATCTTAAACTCATGTCTTTAGTGGCCCCAATGAAAGGGCTCTTTCTTTGATTTAGCAAATATTTACAGAACAGATGAGGCGTTAGAGACATGGAAGGAACAAGGTCTGATCCTAGATGGAAGGAGGGAGGCGGGTCTAGCGCTTTCCAGTTTCTTTTGACCCCTGGAGCCCAGCCCTCAGACAGGGTGATGATGGAGGACAACCACGGGTCTTTCATGGTGTTTGGACACACTGTGTTTCATAAGCATTTAGGAATTCTGAGGGGGAGGTTTAGAGACTACTGTGGGGAAACTCTCTGTGTGTGTGTGTGTGTGTTTGGCTTCCTGGTCCATTGCCCATCTAATCTAGAACTAGATCATGTTTACTTATCTGTTTTTTATATTGGGCTTCTAGTAAGATTTCATTTAAAGAAGTAGTTCTTTTTGGTTCAAAATTGTTTGAAAACCACAGACTCTGATGAGATCTAAGATTCCTTCAAGCTCTAAGAATTAAGTGGTTCTTAAAAATTGTGTGGGAGGAGAGTGCTAAGGCAAGCTGCATGACTACTGGCTCTAGTTCCATTTCCCTTTCACCTCTTGGTATGCGCAATCTCCCTGGCAAATCTCTCAGTGTCCCCACCTCTCCGCCCACCATCACCTGTCCTCTGAGTGCACCCTCCTAGCACCCTCTCAGGTCCCCAACAACTGGTCTTCCTGTAAGTTCCTTGTATTGAATTACCTTCTTACGTATAAATGACTGCTGGCTTCGGTTACTCGGTGCAGATATTTACCTTGTTAAAGACTAAAACTGAGAGAAGGACTTCTGATTGGTAAAGTTTTCAGTAGTGTGGCCAAGTGAAGAATTTTAGGAAGGGCAGGAGAGATGCTTTGGGCCAGTGGGCCTTGAGAAACATGGCTTTTTGCCTAGGTTCATTAATTCATTCAAAACAATTTTTCTTTAAAGATTTACTTCATTGTTTTGAGAGACGCAAGGAGAGAGAGAGAGAGAGAGAGAGAGAGAGAGAGAGAGAGAGAGAGAGAGAGAGAGAGAGAGAGAGAGAGAGAGAAGGGCCCAGAGCACTTTCCATAGTTGTACATCATTAGTTGTGACATGGTTTCATTCCACACAGGTGGATATGGGACCGCACAGGGCGGGAACCAAACTGGGGGCCTCCCACATGGAAGATGAGAACCTTTGCTGCCGAATTATCTCAGTGGTTACCAGTTGTGCCACAGCCACAGTTCAGCATATGGATTTGCATGAGTCGGGACCAGGATTTGATCCCCAAACCTCATGGTTGCAAGGCAAACACTCAACCTACTGAGCTATCCCGGCATCCCCAAAGTGAGTTTTTAAAAAAGCCACAATGGACCTGCCTGCACTCTACTAGACATTGGGGGTAAATACTGAGTGAAAATAATCTGTTCCTATTCTCATAGAGTATGGAAAGTGGCTACTTTGCTTAAAAATTAATTCATTAAAAAAATTAATTAATTAATTCAACAATTATTCATTGAGTGTCTATTATGTCCTGGAATATAGCAGTGAATAAACCAGATAGAGTTCATGCCCCACTGAGGTTTATATTTAAATGAGTACATAATTAAAATTTGAAGTGTGTATAGTGAATGTTAAAATGGAAGTTTTGACAAGGCTGCGAGGTACAAGAGATTCTGATGAGGTTCCTAATCACTCAATGCAGATTTCTAAGGAAACATCTGTAAACTGGACCCATGATGCTTGGACCCCTTAGTCAGATGGAAGATATAAGAAGGGGTCACAGCAGGGAGGAGGATTTGTAGGGGTATTTCTTTGGCGGGGATGGGAGGCTTGCTGTGTTGTGAGTCCCCAGTGGTCCTCCCACCATAGGGGAGCGGGGAGGGGAGTCAGGAGTTAGGATTCTGTGGGCTTCCGCTCAAACTCAGCGAGGTGAGCGAGGCCACTTGGGCAGCCTGGCAGGGAGCTCCCTGAGCATGAGGAATGTGGAGTTCTCAGGTCGGAGAACGCAGGAGCAGCCTGTGGCAGCAGGATGGTGTGAGAGGATTGGCTGGCCTGTGTGCCGTGTGTGTCTCTTGGGGAGTAGATGTAGCCATTTGTAAGGAGATCCATTGGGGGAGTCATCTTGGGTCCTGCCCAAGGCCCTCTGGTGGGACACAGGGACTTCAATAGCAAGAAGCTGGAGGTGAACACTAGGCCCAGATGTTGTGGAGCATCCATAGCAAACATTGGGAATAAAGAGACATTGCCTATGTCACAGAAATGGCAGGAGAGAGGATCCAGAAGGAGGCTCCAAAGAACACCCCACGGGGAAGAAAGAGTCAGCATTAAATTGGTGCTGGGCCCACAGAGCACCAAGCCAGATTAACGGAAGATTTACTTTTTCTTCTACCTCTGCTCACTTGTCTCTGTCTTAGAGGTTTAAGAAATTGGCTAACAATCTGAGGTGGAAGCTGGGGAGGGGAAGAGCAAAGGGAGGAACAGAGGCGGGACCCCCCCCCCGCCCCCCGCCTTTGCACAGAGGTCCAGGCCAGTTTGGGGAAGAGGGAAGATTTAACATAGGATCAGGTTTGAGGTTTTAAATAATCTCTTAGATTGGACTTCGTAACATCTGAATTTCGAGTGTGATTTTGACTGTGAACCTGCCTATGACCTGAGAGTGGGCCGAACATTTATGGGGCCTGACAAGTTTGTATGTGGTGGCAAGAGAAAAATCTTTCTCAATGAATAGAGTTTACAAGCATTGGTGGGAAATACAAACCAAAGTTTTATTTTGACCATGTTCACATGTCACCTTGTTCCACCTACCAGCTACCAGTGCTCAGAAGGAGAGAAAACCATTTGGCGGAGCTGGTAACTAAGGAACTGAGCTTGTCTGCATGGTGGAGAAGGGCTTTGTCTTTCTGAGCACAAGAACTCCAGTTCATTTTCTCCTCCTCCTCTGCACAGACCCCAGAAATGCTCTCCTGGACCTTACGGGCCCTCAGTTCCCGGCATGCATTCTGCTCTTTTTCTCCTAGAGGGCTGGCAAGTGACTTAGTGTGTGGACTACACTCACTCTGGCCTCAGTCCTGCCCTGGCCGAGCCCCACCTGACCAGGGGGCCTCTGGGGGTTGGTGGAGTGACCAGGGAAGCTGGGTGACCTCTCTCCCATGCCCCGCCCTGGCCCATAATGCTTCTTGTTCAATGATTCCACCCATGTCCCCTGGCTGCTGGCACCTGGGGCCTGGTCATCTGTTGACAACTTGTAAAAGTCAGAGGACATGTTGACAGGAACCCAGGCCTCTTGGCATTCAGGCTCTTTCCACGAACCACATTTGGGAGGCTGATTTAGGTGTTGCCCTGACACTCCGAAATGGAATTTCTGCACAGGCACGAAGGAAATACATCTGGGCATTTAACTGAGTGTTAGAGATGGGGGTCTGGCGAGCCCAACACGCTGTGCTTCCATAGGATGAGCTTTTCCAGGGTGGAACGTTGGCAAGGCCACTGGCCTTTGCAGAAGGTAACGAAGTCAATGGCAAAGGACTGACGTAGTACAAAGGATCCGCTCTTTGGAAGGTGTCTGTTTAATCTCGTTGACAACATACACCACTTTGTTTGGAATTTTTAAAATGTACAGAAAAATAAAAAGAAGGTCTGGTTCCTTTAGGAAAACAGGTTTGTGAAACGGGATGACCATTTTTGTGTGAGTTAGAAGCATGAGGCATAGGTGGGACTATTTCTTGTGTCTCCATCTCAGGGAGCTGGCTCTTTGTCTGAGAAGAGATCACAGACTGTCTAAGAAACAGAGCTTAAAAGACTCCAGGTAATGACAAAACTGGGCTGTGAAGTTGAGGTTTCAGCCCCTGCTGAAGCTGCTCTGGAAGCTTTAGGGCCCTACTGTGTAAACTGATGGCCTCTTACAGCAGTAACATTGGGGTTATTGAACTTGTACTTTGTTATTTATTTTATACTAAATTGTATATTGTACTATGCTATTTACAAAAAACACCAAGGAAATGGGTACAACATTATTTTCTTAGTGTCACCACACACATAATTATTTAGTATATTAATTATTATGAAACACAAGCTAGGTTAAGAGGTCGCAGTGGGAGCCTGTTCGCAGATATGGCACCTCCACTTGGAGCTGATGCCCAATGGGCACTGGCCTTTAGCAAAGAGCAGCCGGCCCTGGTCCACTTCCCAGGAGTCGCCTCAGCTGGTCATATGCGGAGAACCTCATGCATCTTGTTTTCCACAAAGAAGTCAAGGTGTTTGCCTTGGGCTTTGCTGCCCACCTACACTCAACCAAAGTACCATGTCTAAGCTCCTGAGGAATTCTCTTTCCCTTTGTCACCTCTGTGCTCTCTCCTCTTCCTATCCCTTCTTCTTCCTGTCCACTTCTCCTACCCCTCCTCTTCTTTGATACCTACCATGTATGAGGTAGTACAAGATAGAAAGGGGTAGAAACCAGCTATGAAAGGCTAAATGAGAGGAACAAGAAGCATGTGATGATGGTTCAGAGGCAGAAGGCATCTCCAAAGCTTCTAGAGACGATTGGACGTGGGTTGAGTTGCAGAAAGAGGAGAGGAAAGGCCAGGATAATCTGGGCCTGGGCGTGGCGTAAGAGGAGGTCTAGAGGCGGGAATACATAAGGCATGTCTGCTGAAAGAATGCCTCAAAGGGCAGGCTGCTTTTTGTGCAGATGGGTGAAGAGCCGCACAGGATGACTGACTGCAGGGTGATGGGAGAAACCCTGCTTAGTCCAGCATTTTCCAAAATGCTTTTTGTAGAGTATTAGTACCAAGTGATACTCTGTAAGAACAGATCAGTCATTTACAAGTCTGGGAAATGCTGCATAGTGTATCTCCCTTTTTTTGCAAAGGCCCATTGGCTTATTAAAGCATCTTTGAAGTCCAGAAGAGAGGAAAAACCTGTTTAACATAGTTCATTGTGGTATTTTCTAAACTATGATCCAATGAGCAGCTGTGGAATAAGCACTCTGCAAAACACACCTTGTGTGGGCAGGCAGTGGGAGCCAGTGGGAGCCAGTGAAGGATTCAGAGGGGGTGTAGTTCATTTTTGTGGAGTAAAAACTCCCTCACGTCTGAGAGGTGGGTGTGGAGTGTATGCAGACGTGCCAAACACCTGCTCCGTGGTTGATCCTTCTCTGTTTTCCTGGGAAGACACTGGCTGTGTTGGTAGGTGAAGAAGGGCGAGTTCTCATTCCTGAGCACTGAGAACATTTATTGCCCTTGGGTATTAACAAGGCTCAATGCACATGCCAAGAAAATGCTTTCACTGGCTGGAGAAAGAGTTGCATATCCATATGCACGCACATGTAAACTTTTGCTGACTGACAACCCTTTTGGATCTCATATCCTCTTTGGTTTTCTTTGTTTAGGCAAAGCCTGAGCATCCTCTAAGGAAAAGCTTGAGTCATACCTCTTTTCTGCAGTCTTTTCAGACCAACTCTGGCCTGCCTCTTGCCCTCTCCACCCACAATCTCTCCTTCATCTTACTGTCAGCAGCAAACAATCACTTCATGACACACCATCTGGTTCTTAAATACAATTTTCCTTCTCCATCTCCTCTGTCCTTTGCTCAGGAGTGCCTGCCTCATGCCATGCCCCAGGGTACATGGTACCTTTGCTGGTGATATATGACATTACATTCCTCTGCTTTTTCAGGGCAAATAAATGTGCAGATGACTTATCTTTCTGCCAGCCCCCAAATGAGATAGAAAGAACAGTGTCACTTCACTTCTAGTTCCACTGAAGCAATTCTGGAGTATGGTGAGACTTGTTATTCATCATGGATATATTTCTAAAGGTCAGCATGAGCGATCAAGAGGCTAACAGCTAGGCAGGGCAATGAATTAACCAAGTAGAACAATGGCCATCTGCCAGAGTGTCGTTCTGCTTTCTGGGCATTAATTGAGAAGCCACTTCGGGTGAATGGGGATTAGATTTCCGAGTGCAGAGCCTGTTGGCAAGGACACTGCAGGAGGTGGAGGCAGCTGGAGGGCCAATCAGGTCAAAAGAGGGCTAAGGCGTCCGTCAGCAATTCTCAAGGGCTCTGTCTCCACAATACTTCCAGAGTCCGTCCACTCCTCATCATCTCTGCTCTGTCCTTGCCAGGCTACCACCACAGCCTCTCATCCAGGACTGTTGCAACAACCAGCTCCTGGATCTCCTGACCTCCCTACAATTGATTCTTCCCACCACATCAAAGGCAGTCTTTGTAGAACACCCCTCCTCTGCTAAACCTCCATTCTAAGAAACCTTCATGCTTCTCTCACAGTCAAATCCAGCCCTGGGTTTAAAGCCCTGCCTGCCATGGGCCCTGCCTGCCTCTCTGGCCTCATCGCCTTCCCATTTCCTACTATACTTCCTGGTGCTGACCTCTGACTTCCTCCACTATGCCAAGCTATCTCTAGCATTTTGAGCCTTGCACTAGTTATTTGTCCCCTGATCTTGATGTGGCCAATTCCTTCTTGTCATTCATATATCACTTTCAATGCCACCTCTCCAATGTCAACCTCTCCAAATGGAGGGCTTCTGCTTAACACAGATATCCATTCTCTATCCCACCACCCTATTTTAATTCTCAGTGTAGCACTTAACCTGGGTGCTGGAAATCCTAGAGTGCAAACTCCACGAAAGGACCGTGGCCTCCTGGTTCATCAGTGTTTAGCACAACAACTAAATGTCTTGAATGAATGGATATTGTTTTTTTCACTTATCAGCTGTGGAGCCTCAGTGCTTGAGTCCTCTGAAAAGACAACTTGCTCATCTGTAAAATGGGAATGAGAACCCTACATCAAAGGGTTGTCAGAGGAGATGCATTAAAAAATAATCGCAAATTATGACTCTTGGCAAATACTAGTTATCATTATTGCTCAAGTTAAGTCAATTTACTTTTTGGTAAAATGGGGGTAATAGGGATGCTGGGATAGCTTAGCAGGCTGCCTTGCAACCATGAGGTCCAGGGATCAAATCCCACCTGCCCCTGGCAAACCCATATGCTGAACTGTGGCACAACTGGTAACCACCAGGATGGTGGCAAATGTTCTCACCACCCATGCAGGAGGCCCCCAGTTTAGTTCCCATCCCATGTGGTCCCACATCCACCTGTGTGGAATGAAACTATGTCACAACTAATGATGTGCAACTATGGAGACTGCTCTGGGTTCTCCCCTTCTCTCTGTCTCTGTCCCTCTGTCTTTCTTTCTATTTTTATATTATTTTTATTGTTTTTGACAGAGATATATATATATATATATATATATATATATATATATATATATATATAGAGAGAGAGAGAGAGAGAGAGAGAGAGAGAGAGAGATACAGAGACAGAGAGAGAACTGAACCGGGGGAGCTCCCCAGTTCAGCATATGGGTCCTCACGGGCCGGGGGCCGGGGCCGGGGCCAGGATTCGATCCTCGGTCCCCGGCGCTGCAAGTGAGCGCTTAACCCACTAAGCAATCCCTGTCTTTCTTTCTTACCTTCTCTCAAAAGATAAAATAAATCTTTAAAAATGGGAGTAATATGTACTTTCTAGGAATTTTGTACTAATAAATGTACAAAAACTCATAGTAAAGCTTTAAATGCTGAAAGCCCTTCTTCCCCGTGATGATAGTGGAGGGAAGAAGCAGTAGAGAAATCTTAAGTTCTTGTTTGCCAAAAGTAAATAAAATAAAGCAAAACAAAACAAAACTATATCATGCTAGTTGGGAGCAGGCATGATTCCTAGCTAAGAATGCAAAGTTTGGGATGGGTACTGACCCCGAAAGGGAGAGTCATAGCTGACCTAATAAAAAACCAGGAAGGGCATTAAAAAAAATCAAACTTGAAAATATATTAAACCTACACATGATATGAACAGAATGGGGTTGAGAGAGCAAGAAAATTATTACAGAGTGAAGTTACCAAAAATTACTCTATTTTTCCATGTATAAGATGATTTTTTGTCTAAAATTGTGAGACCAAAAATTGGGGGTTGTCTTATTCATAGATGTAACCTGTGTATTGATTTCTTAATGTTGGGTTAGAGAAGTGGGGCAGTTTTATATATTGGGGCATCTTACACATGGAAAAATATGGTATTGTTCTCTTTTGACACATATCCATTACACAGCCTAGGGCATTTTGGATATGGATTGAGTGAGTTTCACAAAGGGCAGACATCAGACCCTGGCTGTGGATGACACTCAATGGCAGAACATTCATTCCAGCATTAGAGTCTACAGCAGTCTGAAAGCATGTCAACGTTGCTAGTGGTGTGGGATATAGACATGCAGGTTGTTGGCTTGATGCTAATTACTTGTGAAATCCAGTTTTTGCCAAGAGATTCTATTCTGATTCATTAGCCAACATATTTGTAACTTTGGGCCACCAACAGAAAACCTAGTGCAGAGTGTGAGAGTACACCTTGTGGGGTATAGTAGAGACAGTGGGGCTATGGGGAGTTCTCATGCAGTTATTCCTGAGTTGGAGGGGTGCTTACTGTTTACAAGCACAGAAGATATTGTCAGTTCTGTAGTTGCCTTGGCCATCTCTAGAGATCACATAGCATCCCCTTGGCTTGTAAATATGGTGGGACATTGATTCAATGACCTCATGAACTCTGGTAAGCTTGCTACCATCACTATAGGGAAAAACATCACTCTCCTTTCCATTCTCTCTACCTCTGTGCCTAAGAAACCCAACCTTGCTTGGTCAGAACTGCTTCCTTTGCTAGAAAGAGAAAGAAGGGGAAACACTGCCTGTCTTATCCATCCACAGGGATGGATCCTTAGTGGACTTTCCAGTGGGCTCACTTTTATTAGTTATACCACCAAGGAGAATGGATGTCTGTTTTGATATCCAATTTTCCAGACTCTGTGACATTTAAGTTTCCCATTACAAATCACCTTTAGTGAGCAGTAAGGAAAATGGAAAAGCTTACACACAATTTACTCCCATTTAGAGCTTGTCTTCAAGTCAGAGCCCCAGAGTCCTTGAAAAGTAGGCATGCTAGTGACTGAGGCCAATGCCTGGGTGTTAGCTGCTATGGCCACATCATTCAATGGGGGCAATCCAGTCCAGATACTGAGAGAAACACAGGAATGCACAGAGGTGCTGAAGGCCAGAGGAATGAGCAACCCCAAAGCTAACTATGCCATCACTCTAGACTCTAAACACAACTTTGCTCTTAATGGTACAATACTAGACACACACACACACACAAGGAGAAAAACACTAAAACATTAAACAAATATCATATAATGAATTTGTAAAATGAGACTAGTCGTCTTAGAGAGTTGTTTTTCTATTAAACTATTTTCCAACTATATATATTAAAAAAAAACAGGTCAAAGTTAACAAATGGTAAAGATAAAATGTATCAATAGCAATTATAATAAAGTGTAGTGTTTTAATAACCCTTAATCAGCCTCATTTTGCCTGGAGATGCCCCTGGAGGACTTTGTAAACTCTTTCTTTATGAAAAGGCAGATAGTTTATTGAGACATCTTTGTCCACTACTAACCCTTTTGTTGTTGCCTACATAGGGGACATTATAAAAGTTTGCAGATAGCTGTGACCACCTGGGTGTTGCAGAAAGTTATAATCCCTGGGGTAAGGAAACAAATTCAACCATGTCCTCAGGGTTGAGAGTGAGTGGAAGTAAAAATGTATGAGTTATGGTCCTTTCCCTCGAATCACAGCTTATCCAGAGAATGAAATGTCAGTATTGACTTTAAATTAAAATGAAGTCAGACTTTGTGGTAGTTGCTGTAAGCACAGGAGGAAGGAGGGGCCACACAATGAGTAGGGAGTCAGAGGGCCTTGGAGAAAGTAGAACTTCAGCTGAGTGCTAAGTACCCAGAGGATGAAGGACGTGAGGAGACAAATGGGTGAAGGCAGAGCCAGAAGGTGAGGTGTGGCTGCTCTTCCCCCTCTCTCTACAGTCAGCCTGGGCCTCCTCTTTCAGTTCCATTCCCACCTCGGCCTTCACATATGTTGCTCCTTCCAACCAGGAGGCCCTTACTTCACTGGGAAGGCTCATCCTTCAGGTCTCAGCCAAATAGTCCCTCCTTTTGGAAGTTTTTCCTGATGCCCTAGTCTGGGTTAAAACTCCTTGCTTTATGTTTCCCTGGAACCTCAGTCCCTCCCTTCATACCACTCATCATATCAAGCTGCAATTTAATGCTTTTATGAGTAATCTAATGTATATTCCACAAGGCAGGGCCTTGCCTCATTCATGCTAAACCTCTACTGTCTGCCTAACTTGGTGCCTGCTGTAGAGTAGGAGTTCAAGACCTAATTTTTGAAAGGGAGGGTGTACCTTGTTCTAGACACAATGTTGGTGATTAAGAAGGCCAGGAGAGGTAGAATCAGGGAGAGTGAAAAACATGAGGTAATTTGAGAGCACAGCACATTGTAGGGGGGGCAGGCCAGAGTGGGAGGGCATTGGTGGTTATATCATCTTGGGCTGGATATAAAAAGGGAAAGGCATTGGGAGGTATGAGAACGTAGTTGGACAGAAAGGTTGGGTGGCAGGGACTAGCTCTGCCTTCCAAAGTTGGGCCCGGTCCTACCTCCTCCTTGAGAGATCAAGCCCAGCCACAAATCCTACACTCTTCTCCTGGCTTGGGTGAGGACTCAAGGAGAACCAGGCAGTTTAAGGCTGATGGGTTCTGGTCTTGCCACTTCCACTAATTCCCTTTGTGACCTGGAACAGAACAGGGACCTTATTATCTGAGCCTTCTCTTCCTAATGTGCAAAAAGGGTTGTAAGGTAGTGATGGGGAGCAAAGGAGAAAAGGCACTAGAAAGTGCTTGCAAGTCTCTTCATCACCTTTCTGCCTCTAAATGAAGGGACTCACCTCCAAAATGAAGGGACTGGGATTACGCAGAATCCCCAATTCATTCCTGACACTGAGGGTCAGGTTGAAGTGGGATGGCCATAGAGATGTTGAGAGAAGATGGGGGTGAGTGTGGATATTCTATAGCAAGTTGGCTCTTCTTCACATTGTGAATCCTGGAAGACTATATTCTAGGTCAAAATTTTGTCATCTATGATCCTACCCAACACTTTCAGGCCTCAACAGCACTTCCCACCAGCCTGGCTAGGGATGATTCTCAATTGAGACCTATTTCAGAGTCCTAGACTGTTCCTAGAGAAGATCTTTTCCAATGTCCTCAGCTGGAGTAACAGGACCATGGCAGCCAAGTGGCTAGATATAAACATCACATTTGAACAAAATAGCAAACTTCCTAAAATGTTATGTACTTGGGTAAATTTTTACCGTAGAACCAAGCCCTTTCTCCCTCAATCCTGAATCTATTTGGAAGAAAAAAAAAAAAAATGAGGTCAGAGAAATTGAACCCTGTCTTGTTCAGCCTCAGTATTTACTTCTTCTCTGTTTGCTATTGTACTGCAGCTTGATACCAGGACTTGTTTGACTCTGTTGTTGCAGCTGTTTGGGAGATGAGGCAGTTCAAGGAGAAAATCCAAAGAGAAGCTACAGAATGATTGATGATGATGATGGTGATGATATGTGAGTGTGTATGCACGTAGAAAAGGGGGTTAAATTGTGAAAGATTGACAGAAAGAGGGAGAGCCCTCAACCACATCAATTGTCTCCACATTTATTTATTTAGAAAGACCTCCTACTGTGTGTGTGTGTGGGAAGTTGGTATAATAAAAATCTCAAGATGGTATACTTTGCAGCACCAACTTCAGGTTTGGCCTCTCTGAAAAGAGTTAACTTGGCAGGCTTTGAGCAGTTAGGGTTTGCTGTGGAGAGAGATTGCCTTGAACTTTTTATTTTTTAAGTTTAGGAAAGTAAGCCAAGAATTCTAAGTACTCATGTCCCTCTCCAATGAGACAGTGGAGAAAGATTTCCAAGGGTGAGAACTGAATAAATCCAACTGGGAATTCAAATATCCAAGGAAGGTGCTGTGCCAAAATAAATCACACCCTCTAGGAACATTTCCTATAATTTGCTTTTTTTCTTCCTTTAAAAAAAATGATCTACTCTTACAAAAAGTTTATAAAAGGTCAGGAGTCAGTGGCCAGTAAATTGGATGTTCTCTCCAAACTTGTTGAGGACTTACAAACTGGATTCAGATACTGATAAAAATTCTGAAGATCTCTGTTTCTTCAATGTAGAAAGACAATATAAAGCTGATTGTCTACGGTGCAAGAAAAGACTGACCTTTGCTAAAAACTTCAATTTGTTAATGACTTGATTCCTTTAGTCACTGTTGATTTAAATATGAGACTAATTCTGAGAGGTTTTTTATACAGGTTGAAATGTAACCAAACTCTGAAATCAATTGTAGTGTTCAGGGGGAAGGAAGGGAAGAAAATGACCTCTCATCTATTTAAACTATTTTCAATTCGCCATTTTATTTAATCCTGACAACACTTAAAGAAGTAGGGATTATGAATGAGATCACTTTTACACATGGGGAAATTGAAGCTCAGTGAGGCTGGCTCAGTTATTTAAGACCATAAGGTAGGGACTTAACTTTAACTGAAATTTAACTTGGGTCCTCTGATGCTAAAACTATTGCACTCTTTCTCCCTGCCATGCTGCAACACGTTTCAGACAGTGCTACCTACATCTATTTCTTTTCACTCCGCATGTCACCATTTAAACCCAAGCCTCATGAGTCAGGCTGGGACCATTGCAGTAGCCTATGAACTAGTTACCAACACATTGGATCCATTGTGTCTGAGCTTTGGTAGAATAACTGGAGTCTAGCTGTTCTTTATGATAAAGACATTTATGGCCAAATTTTATAAATAAATTAAAAATAACTAAAAACTCTTATTAATATTTAATTAAACTAGAGCTTTGCAAACCTTTTGAGAAACTTTCTATTATCATTAGATTGAATTTCTTAAAATACAATATAATTTGGCACTTTATTATTTACCCCAGATGAGGATTAGCTCACAACAGTAATACAATGAAGTCCCAACTTTTTAGTGCAATCATCAGGGTGGTGAATTCCCACCCATAGTCACCTTCTAGCCTATGGGACCCCTCTAATTCCCTCCACTCTAGCGGGAGATGTCTCCTCGTTGCTCTGCAGATTGGCCACAGGCACTGAGGCACTGCAGCCTGGTCCTGGAGACCTGCTTCCCCAGCTCTTCTGCATCCCGTCTGCTTGGCTAAGTCCCAGCTTTCCTCCAAAGCCCAGTTCAAGTCCTCCCAGTCTATGAGGAGGCCTCCCATCCTCCTGCGCTGCCAGCAATGGTCCTTTCTTTGTTCTCGTGTCCTTCCGCTCTCCCTTGATCTGCTCAGGGAGCTACCTAGACCACCGTCTCTTCTGTCTCTTCAACCAGTCTGCCCATTCTTTGATGTCAGGACCATGTCTCGTGGTCGTTGGTCTTTCAACAAAAGCCCTTCATGGCAATCAGTGACCACTTGCTGACAATGATCGTACTCAGCGAATTGAGGAAACACGTTCTGCTCTTACTTTTCCTCTGTTCATGTCAACAGTCAGTGTTGTCAGAACAGAGGAGTTTCTGTCAGAAAACAGAAGTTAGGAATTGTAAATGAAAAAGGTTTCTCTGTGAAAAGGAAATGACTGATAAGAACTACAGGATCTAGGTGAAGTTCTTGTAGGCTGTCAAGCAACCTTGTGTAGTTTGGATGCTCAAATGATCAATTTTCAACAAGTTGTTTGGGTGTATATTAGAAATGTGATGTGCTGGTACTTATGCCAGTTGGATCTGTTGTTTCACCAACAAGCAATTCAAATGGGAATACTCAATTTTTACACAGACACAGACCTGTTTTAAAATTGCCAATATTTAGGAAGGAATGTCTCATCAGCAGACAGAAAACAGTGATTTTAATTATTTTAATTGCCTAGTAAACAAAGTGATTAAAAAAACTGTTTTTCCCTTATGCTTATAGGATAAAATTAAATGAAAGAATTAGACACTAAATTACATATAGTATGACAATAGTGAATAAAGAAAAAAGATAACATAGGGTAAAACTCCCATTAGCTAAGTAAATGCTTTCTTGTTGACTACAAGAAATGGTGAGAAAAATGTTACAGGGGATGATAAAATTAGGAGAATCCTTTGGAATGGGCATCGTTTTCAAAAGTATATCTAAAGCAATCCTTGGGGGGAAAGTAAGTGCTCTCTGTTTTCAGCTGATGGGGCCACTACTCGCCCACATGATGACATTGTGTGAATCAGGAAAAGGCACTGCTCTCTGAGGTGGGATGCATGCCCGTACTAGGGACCTTAACTGTAGGGGCCGGACCTCTGTCCTGGGACCCAGACTTCATAGCTCAGTGTCTGTGTCCCTGCAAACAATTCCTGGGAAAATAGAAGTGATCTGAAAAAGTAAAGTGACCTGAAAAGGTCACTCAGCTAGTACGTGGTAGAGCAAGGGACTAACTCTGGAACAGTTGCTTTAATCTAATCCTGGCGGAGTGTTTATTGATGGCCTCTTCCATAGGACACAGTGCTATGTTACAATATTTCTATATGACAAGGATTCCACTTGTAAGTAGTTTATAATGTAGCCAATTATAAACAGGTAAAAGTAGTTTATTGGTAGTTGCTAGATACGATATTAACTTCTCCAAGAAACGGGAGACCTCCATTAATAAAACAAAACAAAACAACCTTCCCCAAAGCAGTTAGCATTGTTCTTTAGGTGTCTGTCATAGTAGAGAAGATCATTATTTCCCCTCTGCCACTAAGACATAAAGCCTACAACAATATCTTCATGGGACCTGACAGGTTGTCTTGGGGTGGAGTTTTGAAGTGATTGCTTATAACACTGCATCCAGAATTACCCACGCTTCTTGCAGGAAGTGGAGACATCCACCTAAGACTGAAGAAAATGCTGACACACAGGAGCAATGGGATTCTAAAGGTATGGCTGGTTTCTTCCTTGTCCTCTCTCCTCAGGTCTGTCCCCTCTATCCCCCTCCGTAAGCCTTCTCATGGGCAAGACAGAAGTTATCAAATGGATGCCTTAGCTTCCTGACCTCTCACCCATATCTGAGAGCCTATCTTGGTCACTAAGGAAAAGTGGTCCTTCTTGGCCTCTAGATCCTCTAAGTCCTTCCCCTCAGGGGTCTTATACTCAATCAATGAGCTCTTCTCTCCCCTTTCTTTCTCTCCTGGGCCTTGGTCATGAGCACTTAATCCTGCTCAAGGCCTCCATCTTTATAAAACAAAGTCTTTTCAACTCTGCCATCTCCCATTCTCTGCTAAGCTTCCCTCCTGTCTTCACCACCTGGGTCATCGAAGGTTACCAAGACCTTCTAACTCCTAATCTAATTAGAGCACCGATGTCAGTTTGCATGTAAATTTCCATCACTTGACACTGTTGATCATACCCTCCTTCGTAATGTGTCATCTTTTCTTGGTTTCCATGACCACAGACTCTCCTCTTCTACCTGCTCTTTCTCTGGCTGGTCCTCCTAGGTTGCCTTCTTGTTCCCCCTTTTCTTTTTATTCCCCCTTTTCTATTTCCACATCAACTTAATGGATGTGACCCTGGGGTTCAACGTTTAATCTACTTCTCTTCGCTCTACACACTTTCTGGTTTCCCATCTATTCACATTGGTCTCAAATGCCAAGCCGATGACTCCCAAATCTTTTGCCTTCAGCTCAGAACTCTTACTAGAGCGAAATTATCTCATGCATGGGGAAGCCGGGATGGCTCAGTGGGTGAAGCGCTCGCTCTGTAGCCCCGGGGACTGAGGACCGGGTCCTGGTCCCGGCCCTGGCCTGTGCTGACCCACTCTTGCCAGGGCGAGTTTCCCATGTGGGAGGCCCCCAGTTCAGTCCCCACCTCATGGGGGCTGTGCTTCCCATTCAGGAGGCCCCTGCCCAGTTCCTGCCCTGTGTGGCCCCCACCCACCTGTGTGGAATGAAACCTTGTCAAAAACTGAAGACGTACAACTATGGAAACTGCTCTGGGCCCTCCCCCCTCTCTCTGTCTCTCTCTCTCTCTCTGTCAAAAACAATAAAATAAATCTTAAAAAAATATTACCTCGTGTACAGGACAGAACCAGGGTGAGTCAAGGGGGGCATGTAGGGCCAAACTTTAAGGAGGTACTTGCTTCCTCTCAGGTCCCTGCAGGTGCCAACTCTGCACACGCATGGCCTTAAGAGAGAGAACCGCTTGAAAATTTGTTCCCTTGATGTCCCGCTTGCCTCACCCTCATCCTGGCCCTGCTCCTGGCCATCTCTGCTCAGATGTCCCACAGGTACCTCAAAACTTGGTCAGTTAAAAAACAAAGTCCTCATCTTCCTTCCTAAAGATCTCGTTCTCTGCCCTCGTCTTGGTGAATAGTGTCACAGCCAGCTTAGTCGCTGAAGCTTAAACCCTGGAGGTCCTCCTTGACAGCTCCCTCTCTCTTATCCTCTACACCCAGTCAGTTTAGAAATTCAGCCATTGTCTCCTCTTGAATCCAGACTCTTTCCTCTTTGCCTGCCACTACTTCTGTTCAGGCTGCCGCTCTCTCCTGGCTGCCACCTCCACGCTGTAGCCAATGTGACTTTTCTAAAACACAAATCGGATCACGCCCCTGTTTAAAAACATTTGCAGTAATTCTCCGCTGTCCTCAGAGTGGTCTCCTGTGACCAGCTCCCCACATTGCCTCCTCTCCTCGCTCCCTCCTCTCACTGCCTCCCATTGCACCCCACTTCTTGTATCTCCCTGAAGCAGCCACAGGCCTGCCTTGGGATCCTTGCACAGATTTTCCTTTCATTAGAATATCCTCCCTCCGCAACTCTTCAGCCTCAGAGTAAAATGCACTTCTAGAAGCAGGTTTGACTCTAAGGCTAGTGAGATGTTCTTCCTGGGTGTGTCCCCATAGCACAGCTTTTCACACAGGGCGATGCTTGGCGACTTGCCCATTTGTTTCCAATCCTCAAGGGCAGGGCCACAGCTTATTTGGTGAGCAGCCAGTGTTAACATTGTGCTTGACCCATAGCAAAATGCTCAACAAGTTATCTACTGAATACATGAAGGACTTAAAGAATCCCTGATTTGGATTTTCAAGTCTGAGAGTCCTTAATCCAAGCTTCAGTTCTGCCCCTTACCAGCTGTGTGTCTTTGGGAATGTTAATAGCCTCCCTGAGCCTCAGTTTCTGCTTTGTAAAATAAAGATCATAGTTATTCCTGAAGTGATTTGGAATGGGTTTGCGCTTCTATAGCCACCTGCAGTTAACACAATGCTTGACCTCTTCTCTTCCAGATCATACCCTGAACTACAGGAAGCCAAAATCAAGGCCTATTCTGATTGGTGCCCCTAGTGCCCAGCCCAGTGACGGGCTCTTAATGGGAGCACAACAGATATTTGATGGAAGCTTGGTTTGGGGAAGGCAACCAAAGTGAAGTGGGGAGAAGAAAGAGGTAATGCAGAGAGTGTGAAGGAGGGAGGAAAGAGAGGAACAGCATGCGCATTCTCTGAGTCTGCTTATGTGACCAGAGGCTCATCTGCTTTTGAAGGACCAGGCTGGGGACGCTGTCTCCCCCTGGAGATAACTTGTCCAGATCAGTGTTGCCTCTGAGACAGGAGGGAGACTGGGTGCCCATGTGACCAGCAGCTCCCTTATTGGAACCAGCTGCACAGATGGCAGCAGCCCTGGGGTTGGAGTTCCGGGAGAGGATTTCACAACCTCTGTGCTTCAGATGAAGTTCAAACGTTGCTTACGTACATTTTACGTGTGTGTGTGTGTGTGTGTGTGTGTGTGTGTGTGCGCGCGCGCGCGCCGCGTTTCCTGGGTCTTTTCAGATTGTAAGGAGGCCCAGCCTTGCAAAATAAGCTCAGGATTTTGTTCACATTGATAATAATGGAATGTACCAGCCTCCCGATGCCAGATCTGGTAGAAACCAAGGAACTGAAAACAAAGAAGACACCCAACCCCAGCGGGTTTCTTCCAGAGCTCATGATGAGGGGTGGGGTTTCAGTTGGGATAAAAATGACCAGAGGGTTTGACTTTGTTGATATACTGACTGAATTATATCCAGAAAAGACATATAATGCAGACTTATATTGTCTTTTTTCCATCCTCTTTACCCAACGAGTAGCAACAATACAGCAATCAGAAGCTATGTTAACCACCCTTGTGTAGGAAAGGGACTGTTGAAAGCACATGAAGACTTTATCATCCATTTCCCTTATGCCTATGAGACATAGGCATGGGGTTTCTATTATAAAGAGTGTGGAGAGTTGCCTTCAAATTGTTTCTAGAAGGAAAGAGAAGATGCTACCCTAGATGAAAAATAGAGAATTGGACCAAATTACTGACCCTCAACCCTAGCTGCTCATTAGAATCACCTGGGGGAGGTTTTATTTTTTAAAGATTTTCTTTTATTGCTTGAGAGAAGTTTAAGAAAGAGAGAGAGAGAGAGACAGAGAGAGAGAGAGAGAGACAGAGAGAGAGAGAGAGAGAGAATGGGGGAGGGCCCAGAGCTGCCTCCATAGTTGTACCTCATTAGTTGTGACATAGTTTCAGTCTGCATAGGTGGATGTGGGCCACCAGGGGCAGGAACCAAACTGGGGGCTCCCACATAGGATGTCGGAACCTTCGCTGCTGAGCCATCCTGGTGGTTTCCAGCTGTACCACAGTTCAGTATATGGGTTTGCATAGGCTGGGACTGAGAACTGAACTCCAACCTCGTGATTACAAGGCAAGTGTTCAACCACTGAGCTATCTTGGCATCCCCTGGGGAAGGTTTTAAAACCCCAATATCCAGACCTTATCTGAGACAAATTAAATAGAACCTTTGGGGTGGGACCCAGACATCAGTGCTTCAAAGCAGCGGTCCTCAACTTTTTTTGGCACCAGGGCCAGTTTTGTGAAAGACAGTTTTACCACAGACCAGGGGTGGGGTGTGGTGAATGGTTTCTCAATGATTCAAGTGCTAAGTGCAGCTTAATTGTCACTTACCGCTCACGTATAGGGCTTTGATATCAGTCTGCAAGCAATTGATTATGGTCTGTGCAGTCAAACCTCTCTGCTAATGTTAATTTGAATTTGCAGCCACTTCCCAACCTCAGCTCCACTTCAGATCATCAGGAATTAGATTCTCATAAGGACTGAGCAACCTAGATCCCTTGCATGCACTCCTATGAGAATCTGATGCTGCTGATGATCTGATAGGAGGTGGAGCTCAGGTGGTAACATGAGGGATGGGGAGTGGCTGTAAATACAGATGAAGCTTCCTCACTTGCAGCTCACCTCCTTCTGTGTGGCCCAATTCCTAACAGGCCATAGACTGGTACCTGTTCATGGCTTGGGGATAGGAGTCACCTGCTTTAAAGCTCTCAGTTGACCATAATATTCCACCAGTTTGAAAAATCATGAACTTCCATGAATCATGAAGTTCTCTTTTATTTCTGCATTTGAAACTAGTAATCCAGGAACAGAACTGTATGCAGTTGGGAAGGATTTCTACAACTGGTTGGGGCTTAATATTTAGATTTAAGCTAAGGTAGTTATTTCCCAGTTGTGTCAATACGTGTTCCATTGAGAAATGCCAGAAAGCAGTGGTGTGGTGGGCAAATACGTATAGAAATGTTGGCTTAGAATAAGGTGACCAAATTTTAACATTGGTAAGGTGGGACACCATTGACCGGGGGAGGGGGGGAGGGGGTTCTTGATTAAAAATTTGGTCTATCTCCCGATGTTCCCTAGCTTGTCGTGCATTCTTTCCAAAAATCGGGACTTTTTTAAAATGCCGCGGGACGCGGGACAAATTGTTAAAAATCAGGACTGTCCCGCCAAAAGCAGGACGTCTGGTCACCTTAGCTTAGAATCCCACACTCTCAGGTGTAGAGGGACTTTGAAGGCATTCCAGTTCCATTTATCTCACTGGGTCTCAATAAGTGGTCCTCAGAGCAGCAGCATCACCAGGGAGCCTGTTAGAAATGCTAATTTTCAGGCCCCACCCTAGAACCACTGAATCAGAAACCCTGAGAGTCAGGTGCAGCAATCTGTGCTTTAACAGATTAAACTGGAGATGCTGTGCTCCAGTTTAAGAACCACTGATCTACAGGAATCCTCTACTATATGCTACCTTTTTGTTTTAGCTGGTTTTATAGGAATAACAGGGAGTTCAGTGGTCTCAGGGGCATCCTATTCTGTTGTTGAAACCCTTGTCCTTCAACTCTTTAAGATGAAATTTGCTTCACTGTAACTTCTACCTGTAGCCCTATTTCTATCCTTCGGCATGACCCAGAGTAAATTCAAGTCACACTCCACATGTGAATGAATTTAAGGTAATATTCCAGGACTTCTGGTTTAATATGACTAATAGTTTACCAAAGCACTTTCCTCATATAGACAATGAAATAGCTAGGAAGCTACAGAAAAGGTGCCAGCTCACTTTACCACCAAAAAGAAAGTCTGAGGGGGTTGAAGTAGCAGAAGAAAATGTTTGTGAAAATTTATGTTCCCATTTAAGTTTAACACCAAAGGCAGAAGTTATAAAGATTTATATATTTTACTATAAAATTATCATTAACTTTAATACATTTTAAAAAGTTAAAAGGCTAATGAAAAAGTAGGAAAAATTTTGGCTATATTTACAGATAAAGCTTGGCTTTAATTTTTTTTTTAAAGATTTATTTTATTGTTTTGACAGAAAGAGAGAGAGGGAGACAGAGAGAAGGGGAGGGCCCAGAGCAGTCTCCATAGTTGTATGTCATCAGTTTTGGAGATAGTTTCATTCAATGCAGGTGGAGGGTGGGAGGGCCATGTAGGGAGGGAACTGAGCTGGGGGCCTCCCGCATGGGAAGCTTGCCCTGGCAGGACTGAACTGGGGGCCTTCCACATGGGAAACACACCCCAGTTCAGCATATGGGTCCACACAAGCTGGGATTCCATCCTCGGACCCCGAGGCTGCAATATGAGCGCTTAACCCACTGAGCCATCCTGGCTTCTCAGACTTTAATTTTTGTAAGGTAAGCATCATATACTTAACATAGAGTATAAAGTCTGACACAGTAGTTTCTCAAAACATTTGATTAATAAATGGATGAAGATGGGTTAAGCAAATGGATATAAAAATCAATGCTAAAATGTCTTAATAGAAAAATGGGCCAAGGGCATGTATAAACAATTGACATGAGAAAAATAACTATTTGAAAAACTGTTTCACCTCAGTGACAAATAATGCAAATTAATCAAATAGTTCAATAATATTGATGAACACCTGGGGACATGGCCTTTTCATTGATGCTGACATTAGGGTTAATTCATACCCTGTTTCAGGAGGGCAATTTGACAATATGCATCAAAGCTTTAAAATTTTGGCACATTGTTCGATCCAGTTGATAGCTAGACACTTACCTACAGAAACATACATGAATGTGTACACTAATTTGGCAACAAGGATACTGATTAGAGCTTCATTTATAAAAATAAACACTTGGAAAGAAATAACTAAAAACAGAAGACAGGTAGATAGATAATGTTGCAGATAGACAATAAGAATATGACGTGGCCATTAAAATGATATTACTCAAGGGTATATAGCTGCATGGAAAGATTATTCCTTAAAAATGGTTAAATGTTTAAAAAAGTGGTACAAAATGGTATGCGTAACATGATGACCAAGATGTGACCAAGTTAAAAAGCTCTCAGGGTGCCTTAAAGTTTTTCCCAGATTGAACATCCCCAATCCCTTCCACCATTTGCCCCTGAAAAGTGAGCAAATCTGAGCTCAAAAAATGGTCAAGGTGTGTAGGAAGTCATGGGGACCATGCTGGAAAATTCTCATGGGACACAGGTTCTAATTCCATACTCTGCTTACCGGTAGTCTCTGAGTGTGTTCTGCTTTGGTGATGCCCCCATTATAAAGTGTGGGTCTGGACAGCAACTTTTTGTTTCCAGGGATATCACAGAGACAATGAGCAATATTACCAAGGTGATAGTTCACTGGGTAGAGATGATAAGAAAGGCATTCTAAGCAGAGAAACTAGAATATGCAAGGACACAGAGATTCAAAAGCTTCTGGCATATTCAGGGAATGGTGAGCAAGTTCAGGTGGCTGGAGCTGATTTGGAGTGATGAGAGAATCTGGGGTGAGTAGCAGATGAAGTGGGAAGGGAGGCCTTTCTACACCAAGCTAAGGATTCTGCACCTTTTCCTTGTCTTTGCAAGTTTGAAGTCTTGAAATGGCATGTTGAGATTTGTGTTTTAGAAAGAGCATAGCAGTGGCTACATATGGGAAGCTTATATGGAGGAGGATGGTTTAAGCAAAGGATACCATATGCTTAGTGAACTCTTTAAATTTTAGGATCAGATGGGTTGCTGGTTTGTTATTTAAGTGGTTTCTTTTGGCACTTTTCTTTTATGTGGGTTCCAAGGAAGAATAGGACTGTGAGCCCACCCCAGGAAGAAAGAGGAAGATGGGTGGTGGCACACAAAAAGCATTCAGATCTCCTACTGTGGTCCCATTCATGTTTTCCCTGACTTGAGGCTTGGACAGCTCTGAGGAGGTAGGCACTCATCCCAGCGAAGGGTGTGGCTCTGGACTCAGACCTCCCCCATCACTCTGCTCTGTGGTGGGGCCTAGAGGCCCTCAGCCCTTTTCCTCAGCCTCAAAGGCTGTGTTGGTGAGTGATGCTGAATCTGCATCTGTAGGGCTGGGGTGGGTTAACTGTGGGGAACAAACAGAAACTAAGAAAAAAATTGCCAGGTTTCTATGAGGTCAACTTGCGTTTGAAAAAAATGAGAATGCAACTAAGAATGTAATTAGGTGATTTCTGTTTTTGTTTTTGTTTTAAAGGAAAAATTCAGAACCTGTGACTCTTGTTCATGAGCACATGTCTAGATGTAGTCATTTTGAGTTTATGGAAAATGTGGTCAGACCCATAAATCAGTGCTGTGGACGTTTTATAGTCATTACTGTGCAAGTAATGTAGGTCTGTAGAGAGTCGCCCAAGGTAATGCAAAACAAAAGAGAATAAGCATATAGACAAAGCTATGATACAGTCCTCTCTTCCTTGGAATTCTCTCCTGAGTTGCCAAAAGGCAGCCCTGAATCCGCACCCCCCCTTGCTTTTTTCCCCCAAGCCAACCTGGGGCCCTTCCTGTGTAACTTTATGCATACATCAAGATGTTTGTGGCTGTTGTCATGACTACAGGGACACAATTTTCTGCATCAATTTCTACCATGTGTCTTAAAATTTTAGCAGGATCTCTATAAAGAAAGCCCATTTGAAAGTAAGCTGGACAATCATAATTTGTGATAGCCCTGGGTCAATTGTATCTTAATTCTTAGACCTCTTATATTTCTAATGTATTATTTTGTGGTTGGAGAATAAAAATTCAAGGTGGTACTGTGTTTCTCAAAAGCATACAGGGGAAGCCGGGATGGCTCAGTGGGTTAAGCGCTCACTTTGCAGACCCAGGGACCGAGGATTGAATCCCGGCCCTGGCCCATGTGGACCCATATGCTGAACTGGGGAGTACCCCCAGTTCAGTTCTTACTGGGGTGAAGACCCCGGCCCAGTTCCTGCCCTGTGCAACCCCACTTCCACCTGTGGAATGAAACTATGTGGAAAACAAATGATGTGCAACTATGGAGACTGTTCTGGGCCCTCCCGCTTCTCTCTGTCTCTGTCTCTGTATTTCTCTCTCTGTCAAAAACAATAAAAATAAGTCTTTAAAAAATAAAAGCATACAGGACATCTTCAAGTGCTAATACAGCTTTCATTCAAACGTAGTAAATAAGAGACTCAATTTAGGCATTAATCAGTAGTGGAAATTCCATCCATTTTCATTCCATTGTTGCTAGATTTATTGAATGAGCTTTTTGCCCCCAAATAGTGTTGGCTTTTATATTTTACACATGATAATACTTCTTTCTATCTTTCCTATTTCCTACACTTCTCTCACTTCTCAGGATGACCCAGTTTATGAACTTATTTTACTCAAACTGATCAGTGGAGAATGGAATGTAAACAGATTTAGTGGGGATGTTTTTTAGATTCTCTGAAAGAAATGGGCTTGTACACTGGACCAGCATGTTCTGTCACAAAAAACAGTACAGCTGAACCTGAGTGTAGAGGTATCATACTGTCCTTTTCTTAATCTGTACAATGAATCTCATACCTGCTAAAAAAAAAAATTCTTAATTTTCTACAGAAATCAGATATCAGGCCAAATACCACCCTGAGAAGCAAGTTTATGGCCCAGGCTCATTTCTCTTAACTGTAGAGTGCGTACTTAGAAATTTGCTATAGCAAGGTGTTCTTGTTGACTTTCACAGACAAAAGACAAATTCAGTATGCCCTAAGCATCAGGGTGGCCAAGCATTTCTATGACCTGGTTTCTTCCATGTCATACTTTTCTGCTGTCTCAGCCTGGAGCAGGAACAGCTAATTGGGCAGTAGCTTGCATAAACTATGATACTTTATCCCCTCAGCCACAAACTGTCCATTGCCACCAGTTCAAAGGACAGAGGCCTGCACAACAGGCCCTGCTCTGGTGTCTTCCTAGTTGTGCAGTGTTGAAGAGTGGGCAGGGCAAAGACATGGGCATATTTGATACACGTCAATTGTAAAAATGGTTTGAATTTTTGCATCAACCCTCCACAGACAATAGAAAAGCACAACGTAAATAATAATAACATCTGCCAGTGTTTGAGCATGCCTATGTGTTCAATATTGGACCAAATGCTTCACAAACAGTCCCTTCTGCAACCAGCAACACGATGAAGTAGTTACCATCATTTGTTTTATGAAGACGAAGTTCAGAGAGGTTAAGTGACTTACCTGGAATTAACTTCCAGCCAGGAAGTGAGACCTTAAACCCAACTCTACATGATTTGAAAGGAGCTATAAATTAGACAGCTTCATTGTACTTTTGGGTGAATGTGCCTAAGTCTCTTACAAGAAGACATAGCAGTGGTAGGAGTTCAGCAGAACTGAGGTTGTTTCCAGCATTGATATTATCTGAACAGAACATGTTATTCAGCTTCTCTTGTCCTCAGTTTCTTCATTTACAAAATGAAGATGTGGGCTAGATGGTTTCTCAGTTCTCTGCTGGTTCCTCACTTTCTTTCTAACTCCTCTTGGTTGAAGATGCTCCAAGCTTGGTCCTGCCCGTTTTGGGGACAAATTCTCACCAGAATGGAAGGTCCATCTATGGTCCTGGACCATTTGGGCCCAACACTTGCTAGAAGATTGTGGGACTTTTAATGGCCCTATTCCCTTGCCCCATCTTGTGGCTCTGGCTTCCTGTTTATTGCCACTGGTCATTGTGGCAGGTGGGCAGCAAGCTTCTCTCTGGGGCTGCCCAAAGTCACAACCAGCCCATCTTTATTTACTCACCATTCCTATAAATTAAGTTCAAGTCCTAGGAAGTTAAATCCAACCTATTTCTGTTAAAATCCTTTTCAGGAAAGCAAGTCCAAACTCAAGGTCTTGTTAAAAAAACAGCACTTTGAAAATTAGTATCTGATTTGCCACCATGAGATAACAGCTGGACTTATATATCTGGAGTTACTCTAGCTCTATAAAGACAAAGGGAGAGAGAAAAACACTGGGTGTGTGTGCTGCCATTAATGAATCCTACCGTGTCTCCTGGCTGTGGCCGCATCACAGACACACGATCGTATCCTTTCCTTAGCAGGACCCACAAGGCATCAAGTTTACCCTGAAATAAAACAAATGCACCAAGATTACATATGAAAGCAGACTGGTGGCCAGCACAGACATGTAGAAATTCCCATGCTTCTGTAAAGTGACTCTCCAGTCCCTACGTTCAGAAACAATAGGAGAAGAGACACCTAACAGAGGACCCTGATGCTCATGCAGGATACACCTGAGACTTCAGTGCTGCCCCAAATTTACTAACCAATAGAAGTGCATTCAGGCTGTTGGTGTTTGCCCTTGTCACATTTCTGAGCATCCCTTAGCACCACAAGTTCAGCCTTTCAGCTTTCACTAAGGTGTCTTTCCCACTTGGTGCCCAGAGTTCATAAATGGAAACAGTGATGATAGGTCCAGGAAAATACTAAACATAAATATCTACAGGGCAAGGCCAGTGCCAAGTCCCGTGGGGTGCAGATCCCTGGCTGTCTCCTAGGCTTACTTGGCAGTTACCACTTGCTCAGGAACTCAAGGCTTGGGGGACAAGTTATCAGAAATCCCAGATTACCCCAAATCACAACCTCTTTGAAACTTAGTTGTAGGTAATTGTTTGAATCTGAGAAGAATATCTTCCCAGTATATGATATGGATCCCTAGACATATGGAATGGGGGCTGGTTTCTGCCATTGCGAATATTAAAAGAAAAATAAAGTGACAGTCTTTAGCTTTGCTTTTAGTATCATCCCTGGTTGGTGACTCCATTGATAGTGCTCTTCACTTTGCCTTACTTTTCTTCATTGCTCCTGTGGTAACAGAAAAATCCTGTCCCCCCATCTTCAAAGATGACGTCCTATTCTCTGGAGCCTGGAAATATGTTACTTTCCACAGCAAAAAAGGACTTTGTAGATGTGGTTAAGGATCTTGAAATGATTCTGTATTGTCTGGGTGGCCCCCATGTAACCACATGGGTCCTTAATAGAGGAAACCAGCAGGGTCAGAGCCAGAGAAGGTGATGAGCCCACAGAAGCAGAGTTAGAGAGATTCAAGTGGGAAGGACTCAGACGCTGTTGCTGGCTTTGGCAAGGGGAGGAGAGGCTCTAAGCCACTGAGTGTGGCAGCCTCTAGAACCTGGCAAAGACAAGGACACGGACTCTCATCTAGAGCCTCCAAAAGGAACGCAGCCCCAGCCTCCCCTTGATTTCATCCCAATGAGACACATTTGAGGTTTCTGACCTCCAGAACTATAAGGCTATAAATGTATTGTGTTAAGCCACCAAGTTTATGATAATTTGTTATGGCAGCCATAGGAAACAAATACAACTCCATTACCCCCTGATATATTCCATCTTTACTTGCTTCCCATCTGTCTTTTCCAATTGGAATGCCACCATGAAAGCAGAGATGTCTTTGGTTTTGTTAACTGCTTGTATGCCTAGCCCCTAGGGCAGCATCTAATGCTAAATGTATATATGCATTCAGTGCTATTAATGCTGGGCTAGGTGCTTTTACATGTGCCTGTTCATTTCATCCTCCCAGCAGTCCCAAGGGGTTATGGAGAGGGAACGGAGGGTCAAAGAGATCAGCTAACTTGCTCAAAGGCACACAGCTTGTCCATTGGAGAGGCGTGAGTGGACCTCATGTCTGTCCAATTCCAAAGCTCACATACTTCGTGTTATACTGACTGCAGATTCTTCCTTGTGCAGATTTTTTAGCTGCAGTGCTTTAAATTAGATCCTTTAAAACAGACTTCTAAAACTGTCAATTGCAACTCTTCAAGTTGTCATGAGAACCATTTTCTGTGTTAGGACCAGAATTTTTAAGAAATGAAATAGGACAGAAAAGAAAATATTAGTGTTAATTGCATACGGTGAGGATAAGTAGTATTTTGTAAAAATCTGTTTCAGTTAAATGTGTATGGGTGTGCATATGAGTGTGGGTACATGTGCATGCATATGCACAAGCATAGGCAAATACTGGGCCGAAATGTATTTCCTACTGAAACCTCACTCAGGCATGTTTGACAACACTGATCTGGAAGAAGTCTTTGAAGGATAGTAGTGGAAAAGCTCGCGGTGGCCAAGGAGTTCAAGTTCCTTGACATGAAGCTTTTACACTGGCACTGTTGATGTAAGCATATCATCTTGAAGACTTCATGTTCTGAACTTATTTTCTGGTGGATTATAGTCAGATACAAAAAACATGCTCTTGAACCTTTATCAGTTGTTGCTCAAGTTCTTGTGGGTTACACTTTGGCTAAGTGTAGTGTTTCTCGTCTCTTTTGGCAACGTATTTACAACAGCCTCTGACAATATTTTGAAATGACTTTAAAATACTGGAGAGAACCGCTGCTGTGTTCAGCATGGTTTTCTGCATTCAAACATTTCAATCATCAGTGAAATGTTTTCCTTTAATTTTCTTTGGGATAAGCATTTATGTTTCAGCATATAACCAGGTGGATTTCCTGGAAGAATGCCTCTTTCTTTTTCTTTCCTTTTTGGGGGTGGGGGTGGGGGCACTGTCAGTATTTCACTTTGTAAATCAGCCCACCCACAGCGTTCTGTGCATTAGTCACTCCCAGCCTTGACAAATGAGGAGCAATGAGATAAAACTGAAAGAAAATTTTGCTGTTGAAGGCACACATTAATTAACTTAGCAGAAATTTAAAGTTACACGTAGAGCAAATGAGCAGAAGCCACCTAGATGTATAACACCAGAAGAATGGATTGTAAATTATGCTCCCCTCCTTTCTTTCTTTCTTTCTTTATTTATTTATTGTGGCAACAGATTACAGTGTAATATTTAAGCACAAAATGATTGAATTCAGACCGCCTGAGTTTGTATTCTATAGGTCCACACCTCACCAACTCTGCAACCTTGGACATGTTGTTTCAACTTCCTAACACTTACTTTTCTATCTTTAAAATGGAGATAATAAAACTGTTTACCCTATAAACTTGGTTTGAGGCTTACAATTAGATATCGCAGTTAGGTACTTGTCTCATAGAGAGTATTCATTTAATGTTATCTATGATCATGGTAAAGTCATTAAAATGATCATTTGGGAACTCCTGTAGAAAGACGGACAAAACTGTAATGCAGAATGTAAGGATCCAGTAATTTAAAAGCATGTATCTACCTGTCATCTCTCCTATGATCCTCTAACACTGTTTCCTCCTTTCCCTCAAGCCACAGTTCTGTTTCAGCATGACATGGGCTGGCTTCCATGGCAGTGTTTGGTGGCTCCAGCACTCCACTGAAGCTGCTTTTGCTAAGGCCACCCATGGCATCCCGAATGCCAAATGCCTTAGCCACCTGTGAGCCTCCTTTTACTTGATTTATCTGAGATCCGATGTGCTGGCTCTCTCCCTTCTGCACACTGTCCCCTGGCCTCTGTGCCATCAGGCTCTACCTGCTCCTCTTTACCTCTCTGATGAGTCCTTTTTAGCCCCTTGTGCTTCTCTGCCTGGGCCCTGTTCTAGTCTCATCCCCCAGGCTGAGTGCTCACCCTGAGTACTCTCACCAAGTGTCACAGTCTACACGTCCGCATTTCTGCTGATGCCTCACAAATTCTAGCTTCAGGTTTGTTCATTCTGAATCCAATTACCTACTAGATCTTAGTTGTAACGTAGACATATCATAAGCACTAAAAACCCAACCACATAAATTGAACTATCTTTCTCCAAACCTGCTCCTCCTGCCTTGATTCATGGCATCACATCCATCCAGCTGGGTAAGCCGGACCAGGGAATCATTTTCACCTCCTCTTCCTCCACCACTTCCTCACATCTAACCTCAACCACGTCGTGGTGTTCTCTTTGTAATAACTCTCCGGTTGCTTCTTCTTGTCCACTTCTGCCCCACTATCTCCATGGCTACAGCCTTTGCCCAGGCTCCTATCATCGGTCACTCACTGTGTCAACAGTTTCCTGATTGGTCTTTTACCTCTAGGATTCTTATCTTTTCTCCTACTTGACTGATAACAGATTTCATTGCTGGCCTGAACGAATGTATTGCAATTTATGAAATAAACCGAGAAATATCTTATTAGTGGTGTGCATTTGGGCAAGTTACCTAACCTCTCTGTGCCTTGGTTTTTCCACTTATAAAATAGGAGTAGTAGTATTACTACTACTTTTGGGAGTTGTTGTGAGAAATAAAGGAGTGAGTACGTGGGAAGTTCTGGATTTGTGTGTGACTTATAGTACATGCTTCATCCAGGTGAGCTGCTGTCGTGCGATTCTCCTGGCCAAGGTGAGACTAACTGGTTCCAGTTATATCCTCAGTATTCTGAGGTCTGACTGTCCCACAAATGAACCTAAGGTTCCCACTCTGTGGCAGAGGAAACAACCTGGGCAATCTCTACACCCTATACCTCTTCTACTCCTACAGCAGGGAAGTTTTTATGCAAGAGTTAAAGTAAGTTTTAGAATAAGTATGTTTATAACCAAGAAGAGGATGAAAATAACTCTCTAAAGTCAAAGAGAAAGGCATAACCAAGGCTCTTGGAGTCTTGGTTATGCCTTTCTCTTTGACTTTAGAGAGTTATTTTCATCCTCTTCTTGGTTATA
>PVKE010008609.1:0-47212 GCA_004027555.1 Craseonycteris thonglongyai
ATCGGTGTGCTTGAACAATGCTGAGATTTCTGAGAATGGCTCTGACCTCAGCCAGAAACTTAAAGAAACTCAGACCAAGTACGAGGCAGCAATGAAAGAAGTCCTCAGTGTGCAGAAGCAGATGAAACTGGGCCTTGTCTCCCCTGAGCGGGTGGATAGTTACTCACATGCCCATGACCTAAGGATCACTGAGGAGGAGCTAGGGGTGCTAAAGCAGGATCTCCAGAATGCATTAAAAGAAAGTGAAAGAAATAAAGAGAAAGTGAGAGAGTTAGAGGAAAAACTTGTAGAGAGAGAGAAAGGTGTGGTCATCAAGCCACCTGTGGAAGAATACGAGGAAATGAAAAGTTCATATTGCTCTGTTATTGAGAATATGAATAAGGAGAAAGCATTTTTGTTTGAGAAATACCAAGAGGCCCAGGAAGAAATCATGAAATTAAAAGATACACTAAAAAGCCAGGTGACACAGGAGGCCAGTGATGAAGCGGGTGACATGAAAGAGGCCATGAACAGGATGATAGATGAACTCAACAAACAGGTGAGTGAGCTATCCCAGCTGTACAAAGAAGCCCAGGCTGAGCTGGAGGATTACAGGAAGAGGAAATCCCTAGAAGACGTAACAGCTGAATATATCCATAGAGCAGAGCATGAGAAACTGATGCAGGTGACAAACGTGTCCAGGGCTAAGGCAGAAGAGGCACTGTCTGAAATGAAGTCTCAGTACTCGAAAGTGTTGAATGAGTTGACGCAGCTCAAACAACTGGTTGATGCCCAGAAAGAGAACTCTGTCTCCATCACAGAACATTTGCAGGTGATAACCACACTGCGGACAACGGCAAAAGAGTTGGAGGAAAAAGTCAGCAGTCTTAAAGAGCACCTGGCCAGCAAAGAAGTAGAAGTGGCCAAGCTGGAGAAACAGCTTGTAGAAGAGAAGGCTGCCATGATTGAGGCAATGGTGCCCAGATCTGCCTATGAAAAGCTCCAGGCGTCTTTAGATCGTGACGTGAGTGCATTGGCATCAAAATTAAAGGAGTCTGTAAAAGAGAAAGAGAAGGCCCATTCAGAGGTTACCCAGATTAGAAGTGAAGTCTCACAAATGAAAAGGGAAAAGGAAACCATTCAGACTCTCTTGAAATCCAAAGAGCAAGAAGTAAATGAACTTTTGCAGAAAGTCCAGCACACTCAGGAAGAGCTTGCAGAAATGAAGAGATATTCAGAGAGCTCTTCAAAACTGGAAGAGGATAAAGACAAGAAGGTTGGTGAGATTCTTTATTTCTAGCTAGTAAGCCCTACAACCTTCAACGTTTACGATAGTTACTATTTTTAGCATTGTTAGCTCTAACCTATGAATGCTCAGAAGCTCTGCATATGACTCTTATCTGTCCCGAAAGTCACACTACAATAGTAGGTTGGACATTTATTTAAAGAAAAAACAAAAACAAAAAACACTGATCTTCTACCACTTCCTTAACTTAAAGCATTTTCACATATGTCGTGCATGTTTGTCCTTTAAAAATTATTTTATAGAATCTCTGCCAAGTGTTAGGAATCAGAATTAGACCCACAAACTGAAAAGTGTTTGTGACCAGTCTTGAACTTCGGCTCTCTTGGAATCCAGACAGATTCCTTTGCCATATGTAAACCCCAATACGCCCACACTTAATTCTCCTTCCTTAAGCTCCAGGACCTTCCCCTCTAGTCAATATAGAAACTGCCCTCCCTGGCCCTCCTTTCCACAGGTGTGTAGGAGGGGAGAGGGGATGTGGGATGCAGGCCATTAGAGGTGGGCTGGATGTGGCATGGAGGAAGGCTAAGGGGAGTGAAGAATGGTTCCATGCCCAAATCTGCTGCATCCCAGTCCCCTGTGTCAGATGTTCTGAATGGCACTGTTTGTCCTTTATTATAACAAATGTTTCAAAAGAGCTCCTAAAGCCATGGGATGGGTTGTTGGCAGGTGAAGGGGGGAGTTGTGTTTACTTTAGAGCAAGATGCCCAGAGAAAGCAGGGTTCCCAGAACGTACTCTGGGTCACCTAAGACAGCAATACTAAATAAGACATAGCTGTCTCCAGATAAAGAATGCCTAAAATTCCATTTCTGATTCAGGTTTATTCAATAGTATCCCTTTTAAGGGTAAAAAGGAAAATCAGTGGCATGGCTTCTGTTACCTTCATGAATGAAAACAAAATATTTCATCCCGGGCCCTTATTTAAATATAATGGCCTTAGAAGTTTTTGTTTATCTGATTTTATCTGTTACATTGTATGGGTTTTCTTAAACGATAAAAAAGGAATTGTCCAAAGTCCCAAGTCCCAAAAGCCAACATGTTCAAGGCTTAGAAATACCTGGAATGTTGCTTCTGCAGGCATATTCTTGCCGATTGATACAGTTGTCCCTTCTCTCTAGATAAGTGACATGTCGAAGGAAGTCACCAAGTTGAAGGAGGCCCTGAACAGCCTCTCACAGCTCTCCTACTCAGCGAGCTCCTCCAAGAGGCAGAGTCAGCAGCTGGAAGTGTCGCAGCAGCAGGTCAAACAGCTGCAGAACCAGCTGGCTGTGAGTGGGATTCTTTCTGCAGCTTGGCTTGGGGTGGAAGGAGAGGCAGGTGATATGCCTGCTCCACTGGTTGGGCAGGTAGGAGTGAACACATTCCCAGCCTAAAGGAGTGTTGTTCTTTGGTAAGAGACTGACTGAAGGCTTTTTTGGTGAGGGCAAGAGAAGGAACTGGTTGAATTTCCGGTTATGATCTGCCTTGAGTCGGGTCAGATATATCTCTGAGAAGGAGGCATTGGCAGGACACCTGTTCACTCATCTACTAACCCTTCACCCCTTATCCATTTTTCTGCAGTAGTTGTCACTGTCTCAGATAGTAGTAAGAACTTTTTCTTATAAGGGCCAGGATCTCTATCAGTTGCATTAGCTACACATCTACAAGCTGTATCTGGTCCCTCTCCTTATTTCATCGTTTTCTATGACTATTGTAACAGATCAATACAAACTCGATTTAAAACAATGTGAATTTATTGCCTTAAAAGTTCTGGAGGGAAAGCTGGGATGGCTCAGTGGGTAAAGTGCTCGCTTTGAAGCCCCGAGGACCGAGGATCGAATCCCGGCCCTGGCCCATGCGGACCCACATGCTGAACTGGGGTGTGCCCCCAGTTCAGTTCATGCCGGGACCTATGTGAGAGGCTCCCGGCCCAGTTCCTGCCCTGCGCGGCCTTGTGCCCACCTGTGGAGTGAAACTATATGGAAAACTAATGTCAACTATGGAGACGGCTCTGGGCCCTCCCCCTTCTCTCTCTCTCTCTCTGTCTCTGTTTCTCTCTATCAAAAATCAATAAAATAAATCTTTAAAAAAAAAAAAAGAAGAAAAAAAAAAAGCTCTGGAGATCATAAGTCCAGAATCAGTTTTGCTAAAGTCAGAATGTCATCAGGGCTGGTTCCCTCTAAATCCTCTAGGGGAGAATCCATTCCCTTGACGTTTGTAGCTTTTAGAGGCCACCTGGGTTTTTTTGACTCATGGCCTCTACCTCCATCTTCGAAGAACATCATTCCAGCCTCCAATTCTGTCCTCCTACCTTTGATCTTGCCTCTATCCTTTAAGGACCCTTGTGATTATGTTTAAGGCACACCCAGATAATTAGGATTATCTTCCTCTCCATCTTAAAATCCTTAACTTAATCACACTTGCAGTGTCCCTTTGCCATATAGGTAACATTCACAAGTTCCGGGGATTAGAATATGGACATCTTTGGGGGGCCATTATTTGGCCTACCAGAGACTCTGTTGACGATTTAGTTGACAAGGGTATGTTAGGTTTTCCACGCGAAGTCAAGGGTTAGTCTGTCCTGGACCATCTCTAGTTTCCATTTACAAATAGGACCTGGATTGTCTGGTGTCTTCAGTATAGACTTGACACTGGTGCATTCAGGTTTCTGCAGTCCTGAATCTGCCTGGGTACAAAGTATAAAACCATCTTCTTCGTGTTCCCAGCTCTGGCAGTGGAGAATAGTCAGGGGAAGAGAAGATGCTCCTTACTGTGTTCTGTGGGTCATTTTCTGACGAAGTGGTCATCACAGACTTGTAGATAAAATGCTAGTGGTTTACACATAGTCAGTCTTATAATTAGTCCAGGTGTGCTTAATGATCTTTTATATATCAGTATTGTACAGGTGCTGATGATATAAAAATGAACAGGATTGAACAGGATTGAACAGGACATAGGTCCTGCCCTCACAGAATTTATGTATAATATATTGGCTTAGCTCATTCTTCATGTGATAAGCATCCATTGACAGAGAGATGCCCAACAGGCTGTGGGCAGATAGAGAAAATGTGCTTATCCAGTCTGGATGAGTCTTCAAAAGCTCCCTGAAGGAAGTGATACTTGTGCTGAGTCTTAAAGGAATGAGTAGGAGGCATTGAGGACTGAGATGTGGCATTGAGATGACCTTGGGTAGCCTTGGTAAGAACAGTTCCAGTGGAGTGGTGAGACAGAATCGGGTCTGCAGCAAGCTGCCTGCTAGAGAAGTGACTAAGTAGCAAGGTATCTGATGGACCTGAGAATCCTAGCAGGAAGCAGGGTAGGCCTACTGGAGGTTTGCTGGAAAGATAGGAGTTGGTAGTCAGATGGTGGGATGCTCTCAGCTGAGATTTCAGACATAGTGACAGAGGCAGGGCCATGACCGTGAGTGTGAGTGGCTGCAAGAAGGAGAATCGATTCAGTGAAGCTGAAGTTGAAGAGCTGAGAGGACAAGGTGTTAGATGGCTCATCCATGTGGATATTGCAGTCAACCAAATGATGACAGAATCAGGGATGGAAAGGAAGACACTGCCCAGAAGATTGACGTTATAAGTGATTGAGTGGAGGTAACCAAAAGGTGGGAGGAAACAACCCTGAGAGTGGTTCCAAGCAATGCTTCTAATGGCATGAACTTCGAAGGCTTGAGGTTCAAAGGTTGTCCTTGAATAGGAAGGACACTTCATATTCTGATACTGATAGGAAGGAGTAAGAATGGGTTATTGATGGACTTTTTGTAGATTTTTAAAAAGTCATCCATACATGATATTCTCAATTTTCATCTTGAAAAATTTCAACTTTTCTAGGAGGAAAGGCCTCTTAGAAAAGGTAAGAGCTGAGTGAATCCTTGAATTAGTTGCTAGGAATAATTGGAATAATAGCTCAACAAGGGAAATAAAGCATTAACAACTGTACTGGGGAATCATTTGAGATTGGTGCCACCATAACTGTTCACTTTCCTGGTATGCTGACAGCTACATAAAAGGACACTCTGGGGATTATTCTCATATGACACTGGCCATATAGTAGGTGATCAACAGCTCCCTTTGAAAGAATAGGTTTTTATTTATTTATTTATTTTTAAAGATTTATTTATTGTTTTTGACAGAGAGAGAGAAAGATACAGAGTCAGAGACAGAGAGAAGAGGGAGAGCCCAGAACAGTCTCCATAGTTGCACATCATTGGTTTTTTTCCACATAGGTTCATTCCACAGGTGGGAGTGGGGCTGCACAGGGCAGGGACTGGGCCGGGGTCTCCTCCCAGTGAGAACTGAACTGGGGGCACTCCCCAGTTCAGCATATGGGTCCACACAGGCCAGGGCTGGGATTTGATCCTCAGTCCCTGGGGCTGCAAAGTGAGCGCCTAACCCACTGAGCCATCCCAGCTTCCCCAAGAATAGGTTTTTAAAAATTAAATTAATAGGGGAAGCTGGGATGGCTCAGTGGGTTGAGCGTTCACTTTGCAGCACCGGGGACCGGGGATCGAATCCCGGCCCCGGCCCATGTGAAACCATATGCTGAACTGGGAGCTCCCCCAGTTCAGTTCTCTCTCTGTCTCTGTCTCTGTATCTCTCCCTCTCTCTGTCAAAAATAAAAAAAAAATAAATAAAAATATATTTAAAAAAATACAGAAATCTATAAAAAAAAATTTTAATTAATAAAAATTTGGTTATTGTAGAAAAGTTGGAAAATACAGAAAACTCTGAAAAAGTCCCTATAAAAGAAAATTACCCGTAAATTCAGTCAGAGACAATCACTTTTTGCATTTGATATATTTCCTTGCTTCCTTGCACTATTTACATTATGTGGATTATATGCAGGATGTACCTGCATATTTGCATAAGTATGTATGCATATATTTTTTTGCAACAGATTTGGGATTACAATAACTGCTTTTTATTAATACATGAATTTTCAAGAGTGGACATACTAAAATATGAAATAGGTACTTTTTCCCTTAAGAATATTCACACGTGTCAGAAATACACAAGTCAGTAAGCCCACCATTTTAAAAGCTTTATATGCTAGCCTTTGGTGGAGGAGAGAGTCACTTGGGTATCATTTGACTTTCACAGCTTTCTCATAGTCTTTTGTTTTTGTTTTTTAAAACTCTGTAACGAAGTCAAATGATTTCTTTATAGGAATGCAAGAAACAACACCAGGAGGTCGTATCAGTTTACAGGATGCATCTCCTGTATGCCGTGCAGGTATGGGAACACCCTACAAAGTGTCTGGGTATCCTAATGAAATATTCCAGGAGATGCTTCCCAAACTCCCATCATTAAACTAGTAGAATAAATGAGAATTGGAGGAGAATCCTTTACATTGGAAAGCTGTAAGATGCCTTTTGCCTTGATTTAGATTCTGTGCCAGGAAGCCTGGGCCCCATTTACCAAGAGCAGCCTCTTGCTTGTTGAGAAATAAAGAGGATGTGGCTGTTACCACCACCACCACCCCCGCCATGCCGAGCCCCCACCCCCTGCAGAAGCAGGAGCCCAGGAGTTATTTTCTAGGCATGCCAATATTCTCAGGGCTATCAGCACTAGTCACCCCTGTGACCGTTGCTGGTTTGGCTAGCTGGGCTTCCATTTGCAACTGAGACCCCAAAAACCCTTTGCCGGGGCTCTGGTAGACCCAGCCTCATCATCATCCAGAGCGAAAAGAGCAAGGCCCTCTCTTTGACTCTTCAGAGAAACGTGTCAGTTGATAGGGATAACATGTCTCTGGAAGATCGGGGGGGAAAGCCAGGGCTTCATCCCAGCCAGCCATCTCATTCCCTCAGGGAGACCATGCCAGCTCTGAACTTAGGTCTAATGAGTGTCTTTTGTTTGAATTTCCTAGGGCCAGATGGATGAAGACGTCCAGAAAGTGCTGAAGCAAATTCTTACCATGTGTAAAAACCAGTCCCAGAAGAAGTAGAGTGGATTCCTGGGCAGGACACTGCCCCTTGCTGTCTATCTTTGTGTTAGATCCGGAGTTGTTGGCGACCACTGCCATTGTTCTCACTCGTGTTCACCGCGACCTAGCATAGCTTCTTCCCTTGCCAAAGGCTTCTTTCTGAGGGCTGGTCCCAGGAGAAGCTGTCCTCGTTAGAACTGCTTAGAGACGTTACAGCAGCAGAGGTGAATGGCCCTGTCATGCCTTCAGATTCCAGAACCAGGAACAGCCGTGCTCAGGAGCCTGGCTCTGGTGCTGGTGGACAGGCACCCTCCTCAGTACCTGACCAGCTGTGTGGCTTCATCGTCAATGAGTGATACGTTGACACCCCCTTGTAGTAAATGCTGCTTCAGTTCCTACACTCTGGCTGTGCTGTTTCATTGGAGGGCTTGTTTTGCCTTTGGGTTTCCAATCCCAAAACATGATTTGACTTCTAACCAAATTAGTGTCACTAGTTATGTGGTGCAAGCTTAAGACACCTCATCATGCTATCCTGTGAATTTGAAAATGAATTCCATCTTTTTGCCCCCTCTGCCTTATATATTTCATCTCTGTGCTCACCAATCTTAGTTTGATGAGCACTATCAACGAAAATATGAAGCTTAAAAACAAAAGCGAATTGTCCTTAAAAGTTTGTAAGTAAATCGTTGACGAATTGCAAATTTTCTATGCAAACTTGCCTCCTGCTGTTATCCCTGAAGCTCAGGAAATCCAAACATTTGTGTTTCAACAAGGGACAGTAAACTGCATGTTTACAGCCAAAAGAATGCCTCATAGTTCTTAACCTCAATTTTTAAAAAGTGTTTTTTCTCTACAATATTTTTATTGGCTCTTAAAAATGTTTTCATATCTAAACCCATAAGTAAGTGAAACTTACATTAGATTATATTAACAAAATATTTTTTAGGTAACCATGCTTAAGACTTTTAAAAATGTAACATTTTCCTCAAAGTTTTCAGCTATAGCAAAAGGTAGTTATATATTCCAAATTCAGTAAGAGCTGCCACCAATACCCCTAGACTTTCTGCCATCATGTCCTCAGAACTATAGCACATTTCTTAATAAATGCTCTTTTTACCCACTGAATAATCTTGAGTACCCCAGCTCTTTATCAGTACCCATAAATTATCTCGGGAAGAACTGTTAGTACCAATCAGCTTTACAATTTTGAAACTAAAACTCCTAATATTGTAAACGTTATGGTGCATGGCAAAGGTCTTGGGGGAAACTATCTCTCTTTAAGGTTAAAAATGTTTCTAACTTGCTTGCAGCTCACCTTACAGAATTGTTCTTATTGAGGGATGTAAACAGAATACAGAAATCCCCAAAGTATATACAGTCATTGAAAGCGTAGTCCTGCTCTGACAGGGCCCACATACCACCGGGCTGCCTGGGTTCAGAGAGTATTTGGATGCATTGTATGATGTGCTAATCTGTATTGGATGAGGGCCAGCGATAGCAAAGTGAAAATGGCTTTCAAGCTTAGTGTTACTTTTCTTAAGTTGTTTATAGTTAAGCAATTTCAAAAATGCTCCAAAGAAATGTGAAAGGATATTTTGTCATAGCACTTAAGAAAATACACAACGACCCCCTTCGGCCCCTGCACAGAAATGCTGCAGAGTATAAAACTTGAGAAATGTAGGATGCTTGACAAATTGTAGCCTTTTATCTTGTTTCAGGATGCATATTTATTACAAGTACTCTAGTTAAATATTGAAAAGTTATATGCTGTAGTTTAGCATTTTGCCTTTGTAATTTACAGAAGGTATTACAAAAAATAAACTTTTGTGTCATTTTGCATCTCTGTTGTTGATTTTAGGGGTTACTCCCAACCCTTAGTTCAACTACCCATAGTCAATGGCTATTTAGTGTCTTAGGTAACCTGAGATAACCTCTGCCTACTCGTATATGTACATAAAGCATGTTTCACTTTCCCCTTCAACTAGGGAAGCATACTTTATATATTCTTCTGGACTATATTTTTTCATCAAAATATCTTAGAAATTGTTCTCTGTCAGCACACATCTCATTCTCTTTAAGTGTTGCATAATATTTCATAGTATGATTGTGCTGTATTTTATTTAACTAGTCCCTCACCAATGGGCATTTCATCTGTTGTATTTCACAGCCCAAACAATGATGCAATGACGATCCTATCTATAAATGTATTTATGCATATGTGAGGATTGTTTGGATAATTTTTGAATTGCCCATTTTCACACTAATTTCTAACATGTGATACAAAAATGCAGAGAGAAAAAAGGAGAAGAGTATATGCATCATCACAGTGAGTGGGAAAGAATGGCCTTTTTCTTCACACTGGTTAAGAGTCATCAATTTGTTTTCTTTACATAAACCTAAGACAGACTGCAGAGCTTTTAATAATTAAACCTACCCGTCTTAGGATAAACACATGATGTGCTGTGTGGAGAAAATTCTCCCAGAACATGTTGAAGCACAACATTTTACAATGTGGCACAACCATGGAATGTTGGGTGCTGACAGCAGCAGAAACTGTCCGGCAAAGATGGGGGTGATGCTTTTTGAGCTAGCAGGCAGACTGCAGGATGAAGAGGGAGCCAGAAAAAGCAGCAGTCCCAGGCATTCGCAAAGGAGCAATTTCTGTTCACCAGCTCTGCAGAGAATTGTCAACCATTGTGCGAGTGCGATATGTTTGTCAAACAGGACAAGAGCTCAACTATGATGGTCACCGTAAGTAGGCCCTAGAAACTTGGTTGAGGGAGCAATCAGTGTGGGTTCCAGCAGATGGGAAGTCTCTGAGGGGTAAATCCCCAAGAGATGGAGGTGAGTGAAATGAGACATCACATTCATTATAAATCAGGCTCTAAAATGGGAAGAAACAGTATTTTCAAGAACTGTGACTGGTGTACTTGTTTATAAATGGAGGATGTGTAGGGAAGAGAAAGGAGCAGAACACAGCCAAATAGGTACAATTTTATCAGAAAAGATAGGTAGTAAGGCCTCCCTATGTGTCATCTCCAGATATTTTTAAACCTGTAACGCCGCCCCCACAAGAAGTCCATGTTCTAATTTCCAGAATCTGAATATTTTATGTTATATGCAAAGAGAATTAAGTCTGCAGGTAGAATTAAGGTTCTTAATCAACTGACCTTAAAATAAGATTATCCTGGTTATGCAGGTGGGCCGGATATAATCAGAAGGGTGTTTTAAAGCGGAAGAAATCCGTTTTAAAGGTACTACGAGGCTGGCTCTGAAGATAAAGGGAACCAAGGAAGGCAGGTAGCCTCTAGAAGCTGGGAAAGGCCAGACAAAATTCTCCTGGAGATGATCTAAAAAGAACTAGCCTCGCTGACATGTCTCTAGCCCAGTGGCAGCCGTTGCAGCCTTCTGACCTCCAGAACTGTGAGATAAAGTTGTGTTGTTTTAAGCCACTAAGTTTGTGGTAACTTGAATAAGAAGCAATAGGAAACGAATACACATACACATTGAGAGGCCAGAGTCTCTACTAATGGCGATTTCCTGAGGACAACTCACAGTTCATTAAATGTTACTAGACTGATCACAGGCCAGACACTATGCTGAATGCTAAAGGCTCATTGGTGAACCATACAGCTCCTGCTTACAAGGAGCTCACAGCTGATGAAACAGGACCTGCCACCTAAGAGGTGTTCAGTATTCACTGGGTGAGTGAGTAGATGGATATGTAGATGGATGGATTGCCTATAAGGCTTTGTATGCCCTGCCCTGCTCTTTGTGGACCCGTTTTCCTGTCTCTGTGCTCATTCTTAATTACTCCTTGAACCCATGAAACTTGATACTTCCTCAAGGCCTTTTTTTTAACTTTCTTTTTTAATATTTATTTATTTATTTATTTATTTATTTATTTATTTTGACAGAGAGAGAGAGAGAGAAACACAGAGACAGAGATAGAGAAAGAACTGAACTGGGGGAGCTCCCAGTTCAGCACATGGTTCCGCACGGGCCAAGGCTGGGATTCGATCCCCGGTCCCCGGCGCTGCAAAGTGAGCGCTCAACCCACTGAGCCATCCTGGCCTCCCCTCAAAGCCTTTCTTAAGGTGACCAACCGTCCTTTAGGGAGGACAGCCCTCCTTTTGGAAGTTCTGTCCTCCCTCGAAAAGTGTCCTCCTGGGGAAGCCGGGATGGCTCAGCAGGTTAAGCACTCGCTTTGAAGCCCTGGGGACCGAGGATCGAATCCCGGCCCCGGCCCGTGCGGACCCATGTGCTGAACTGGGGTGTGCCCCCAGTTCAGTTCTCACGGGGGCGAGACCCTGGCCCAGTTCCTGCCCTGTGCAGCCGTGCCCACCTGTGGAATGAAACTATGTGGAAAAAACGATGATGTGCAACTATGGAGACTGTTCTGGGCCCTCCCCCTTCCCCTTCTCTGTCTCTGTCTCTGTCTCTGTATCTCTCTCTCTCTCTGTCAAAAACAATAAATAAATCTTTAAAAAAAAAAAAAAAGTGTCCTCCTAGATGTCCTCCTTTTCAATATGTAATACTATATGTCCCCCCCCCCTTTTTTTTTTGGTTCTACAATTTCTTTTTTGTTTGTTTGTTAAATTTATTGGGGTGACATTGATTGGTAACAATGAGATAGTTTCCGGATGTACAAGTCCACATCACATCACCTATGCTTCGCATTATGTGCTCACCACCCAGAATCAGCTGTCCTCCTTTTCATTGGAAAAAAGTTAGTCACCTTACCTTTGTATTTGCTGTTAACAATGCTCTTGGGGAGGCTGGATAGCTCAGTGGGTTGAACACTCGCTTTGCAGCCCTGGGGACCAAGGATCAGACCCTGGCCCCAGCCTGTGCGGACCCATATGCTGAACTGGGGTTTGCTTCCCATGAGGGAGGCCCCCAGTTCAGTTCTCACCCCCTGGTTCAGCCCCTGGCTCAAGGGGACAAGCCTCCCATGCAGGAGGCCCCCACCCACTTGTGTAGACTGAAACCATGTCAAAAACGGATGATGTACAACTATGGAGACTGCTCCCTCCCCCTTCTCTCTATTTCCCTCTGTTTGTTTAAAACAATAAAATAAACCTTAAAAAACAAACAACAAACAAAAAGAACAATGTTCTTCTCCTAGTCATTTGTATGATTTATTCCCTTATTTCCTGAGGTCTCTGCTCAAGGCCACTTAGTCAGAGAGGCCCTCCTTAGCTATCCATGTAAGCTAGCACACCTGTCCTCCCACACACCTGAACTTTCTATGTCCCTTACCCGGCTTTATTTTTCTCCATATAATTGGTCACTTACATATAAGGTGTTCACCCAGCTGATGGAGGGAGGGCAGGAGTCCTGAGAGCCAGTCTACTCGCTGTTTCCCAAAGCAGGGTCCTGAGTCAAGCTGGAGGAAGAGGCTTTTTTTCTAATTCACTCAAGTTGCTGTCCTCTAAGCTATGTGCCTTTTTCTAACTTGCAGAGATGTATTGTTTTTGTAGCAGCCCTATATTTTTTTCACCTGGTAGACTAAAAGTTCCAGGAGAGCAAAATCTTTGTCTGTCTGTTCATGATTGCTTCCCTAGTGCTTAGAACAGTATCAGGCCCCTAGTAGGTATTCAACCAGTATTACTGGGTGGGTAGATGGACAAATGCATGCAGTAGAAAACTCATAAGGAGAATGCCAGTGTAGTTCTGAGGGTCATGAGATTGTGGAGAGCACAAAAATAAGTCACCAAACTCTGGAGAGAAGTCATCAAGATGTGCCCACAAATGTGACCCTGGAGCTGGACCCAGGTGATCGGAGGTTCCTCACCCCAACCTCTGTGCTTTGGAATGTGCACTCTGCTTGCCTTCCCTGCTCCCAGAAGCTTCTCCAAAGATGTAGCCTTATGATAGAAATGTTGTGGTAAGACTATCTGAACAGGGTATGTGACAAACCCTGTTAAGGCCCCTTGTGAATGTAAACTTTAAAGTTTTGGCTGGTGGATATGGAGATCTATTCATCTGGTGGCCACCCAAGGCAAGCCTTGTAAGTTCTTTTGCTTATCAAACCTGCCACCCACGCATCTGGAGTAGTCTGTCTGCCGTTTGCTCTGGTTCTCTACCTGCCTTCTCACAGTATGGGGTCCAGTTTCGGATTACACCCAGGAAACTCCTAAGGATGTTGCCACCTTGAGAGGCCAGAAAATGTGTTCTAAGAAATTATACAGCCCAAGAGAACGTTTCTTTGGGTTTCTTGTGCTTAAGTTTCAGAGTTCATGGGACTGAAACAATCTAGAATAGTCACATTTGATTTGGAGCTGGAAGAGTCTAGAAGTGCCCTCCTCATACACATGCTTCCACTGCAGTAGAGATGCTTACTGCTTCTACCTCATGATCAAGGGAGGGACAGAGCCATAAAGCTCTGTCCACCCAGATCAATGGCATTCCATTTCAGTGTAAGTGACCAAACCTCAAATATGTTCACAGTAACAGGTTTCCATCTGGGGACAGGGTTAAGATGGCTAAGGAAAATATCACAGAGGTTTGATGCTCTAAAAGTCTTTAAAGTTCTTTGATTTCTAATTTTACTGATGAGGGCAACACGCTTCTGGTCAGAGCTAATAAAATGAAGGTGGAACCAGAACCATTGACTTTAGGACTGGGAATTCAGTGCCTTTCCTGGTACTGTACTTCCCTTCACAATGATAGGAACAAGCAAGTGTTCAGGAAGAAGTTACGTTTAATACTTAGAAACAGCCTCACGGTCATTTTCTACAATGACAGAACATTAAAAGTTTTCAATTGGATGAGGATTAACTTAAGGGGTGAGGGAAATAAGTATTAAGGCTCTGTCAAAAACAACAGAATAAATATTAAAAAAAAAACCACAAAAAAACCAGGAAGCCATTCTTCCTTTTTTATCATGTTATTGTACCCAGAGTCACAAAAACCTGAAACTTACCCTTACAAAGTCCTGGACTTGGGAAGGGTTTTAGAAAGCAAAGGGAAAACAAATATTCTCACCAAACATACAAGAAAATTGGGATAGATGGGCTGGGATTTGCCGCAGGCTACACAGTCAAAACCAGAGCCTTGACATCTTAAAGCCAAGTTCATTGCTCTCATTACTGTTTCATGCTGGGACTTTTCTTTGGTCACAGAGAATAAGGAGTACTGGGATCTTTCTAAAATTTTGGCTCAGGAGCTTGAGGGTACAGATTTAAACCTTAAGTTAATAGGCCATCTGAATTATACTTAAGATATATTTAAGCAACTCACTGAACTAGCTCCTCCTACCTAACTTCAGAAAGGCTAGACATTGTGGCAGCCTTGGATCAATAGCAATTAAACTTCAACCTCATAGCTAGAAAGAACAAACAAAAAATATAAACACCACTTCTCACATTCCTCGTAAATAGTTTCCTTTTCTCTCAACTGAGCCTGCTCCTGTTTGGAATACCAGCTCCGATTTGACTTGTTACAGGCCGGCCATAAGCCACTGGAGTGATGATGACACCCTAGGCTGCGGGAGCTGGAGCTGCTGGTGTGGGTATGGGCCCCAGCTGCCCCTACCCCTGTCAGATCTGAATGATTGGTACCACTGTGTTTAGGACCACTGACGAAGGGTGGTAGAAGAACACAAGGCTACATAACTTGTGGCAATGTAGTACGTGCCAAATGTGACCTCTCCACTCGAAAGTATTTCCTGAACTAACCATTAGCAGAGCTAGTGGTCCGTTTCTTAAACTACTCACTTCTTTCACTCTGCTTTCCCAACTACGCTTAGCTCCAATCTTACCAGGGAAAGGCAACACAGCGGTGCCTGCACCAACACCAGTTATATCTGGGGGATGCTGGGATGGCTCAATGGGCTGAGCCCTCGCTTTGCAGCCCCCCAGGAACCGAGGACCAAGGCCCGGCTCAGCCTGGCCCATGCGGACCCATGTGCTGAACTGTGGTGTGCTTCCCACGTTGGCTGGGGCCCCAGTTGGGTTCCTGCCAGGACGAACTTCCATGTAGGAACCTTCCCCCTCCCCATTTGCCCGTGGCTCGCAGGGGCAGATCTCGTATGCTGTAGGTGGGCTTGGTTCCCGCCCTGCATGGCTCCATGCCCACCTGTGTGGAATGAAACCATGTCGAAAAACGGATGCGTACAACTATAGAGACTGCTCTGAGCCTCCCCCTTCGCTCTGTCAAACAATAAAATAAATCTTAAAAAAAGAAAGACCTCAATTCTATAATACTTCTTCTGGATTACTTTATTGATTTTTCTGGTAATGTTAGGATGTGGTTATCTCTTTTATTATATGAGATTAACTCTTTTGACTTTTATCTTTACCATTTGAATTACCCATTCATAATGATGTTCAGGATTGAAGTCAGAGGTCTGTTTTGTGTGTGTGTGTGTATGTATGTGTGTGTGTGTGTGTGTGTGTGATAGAGATGATAGATAGATAGATAGATAGATAGATAGATAGATAGATAGATACAGGTGGAGAGAGAAAAATTTCCAGCCCATTCAGCTCTTTCTCAATGTGTGTATTTCTAACTGAATTTCTAATTGAATAGGCCATTTCTGAATCTGCACTTGACCCAGTGTGGGTTCCCTCCTCTCTTCTTGGTGAGACAGTATCCTCTTTAGTTACTTGGCCACTACATGTTGAAGCTTTTTCGAAATGTAAAAGAGGACATGTGAAGTCTAGCTATAAAATGTTAGTTCCCTTTACCTTAGTTCATCATATTCATTTTCATTCCTGGTTTGGATCAGAGCTTTAGAACATGAAGGGCTCTGAGATTATCCAATTCAATAGCCTCAAGTCATGGAGCTACGAGTACTAAAATAATAGCTGATGTTAAAATAGCACTTACTAAGTAGCAGGTACTATGTTAAATGATTTATAAGTACTATCTGATTTAATCCCATAACCTCACCAGGTAAGTATTCATATTGACCTTATTTACAGAAACAAATTAAGTTATAACTTGTTTGGATTTACATGATTAGTCAGCATCGGAGCTGTGACTGACATAGGTGGGTGATTCACTAAATCTGTTTAATTTGAATTACCACATTTCTATCCTAATGTTGGGATTTTGAGGGTGACATGAGTTTGCAACATAGTTTTATTTCTTCAAGTTTATTTTAAAAATCATATCCCTAGCCCCAAGTTGGGAGGGCTGGCTATGCCTTCAATTTTACCTTGTTCAAAATATGCCAAGGTCAAATTTAACTCCATGCTCCTCTCTGATCCCACAGGTCACAGCAAACCAAGATCCTAGCACACCAGCAAACAGATGAGTTGAATCCCACTAGTGCATCCAAAGACAGTGAAGAAGACACTGAAGCCAAGGAGCGGACCATAGATAGCATGTCTCTTCCTGGAGAGAAATTAGCCCATTCACAGAAGAAAATAACTCAGCTCATTGGGGAAAAATGGTAAAACAAAAAACTCACTAGGTTTTATTTTTCATTTAAAAATATGTTCTTGATTAGAAAACTTCTGCCTTAATTGCAGTTTGAAGCACCCAAAATAGAGGCAGGTGCTATATTTCTTTATAAATAGGAGAAAATAAAGCAGAGCAGAGTTGGGTGCCAGCCCACCTTTGAGCCATGTGGAATAAGATGGAGCCAACAATACTAGGTGGATTGATGTGTGACAGGGGGCAAGAGAAGAGCAAAAGATGACAGGTGGATGCAGTCCTCTGTTCTAGCAATAAGAGCGTGGGCTGGAGCTTTTCCTCCTATCAGCAAGCCTGGTGACTTATTTGCTCTCTGCAGCATACCCAAGCACACAAGGAGCTGGTTTGCTGTGTCATCCTTTCTCAGATTACCTTTGGGAAAGAACACTGGAAGTGTGCACTGACTTTGGCCAGCCTGGCTTATGGCTACCTCACACTCAGAGCTACTTGGTTTCCTCAGCAGGGTCTGGTGGGCCAGGCTGTGAGGGCAGAACTGAACCCACACACAACCACAGGGTGGGTAGGGTTGACAGGAGAGGGTACTTCCTGTCCCCAACTCCCACCTCATCAAGAGGAGGGAAAGTCCAAGGATGAGGCAGGCAGTGTGGCAGGTTTCTTAGAAATAAGGGTCATAATGATGATGAGAGATAATTTATTGAGTACTTAGCATTGACAAGCTAGTCTCATTTAGTCCTCCTAATATCCCTTGGAGGGAGATACTGATCTTATCTGTGTTTTGTAGAGGAGGACACGGAGGCACAGTGGGCAAAGGGCACTATCAGGATTTCCAGCTGCAGGCTAATAGTGGGAGGACAAGCAGATATACACGGGCTGTCTGGAAAAAGTCCAGCTGTTGTCAATATAATGAGAACCGTTAGATGGCTGGATACTTTCCAGACAGACCTCCTATACAGGCGCCAAGGAGGCAGACTCAGTAATAGGACCTGAGTTTCAGGGACAGAATTCAAGTTCCTGGAAGGTCTTGCTGAAGGAAAGGCAGAGCCCTCAGACTAGAGAAATGATGTTTCTGGAAGGCGCTCTGGTACAAAAGATAGAAATCCGTCTGCTAAAACTGTAACCCAAACATAAGTTCTGTGAGGGCAGGAAATTGGCAGTGGAGGCTCTATCAATATTGGTTGACAGACTGATTGAGGCAAAAGCACAGTTCTGGAACCAAGGACATGGCCAGCCATGTACCCCTGCAGGAACTGCATACACTCCTACCATGGAGCTCACTGTACTGTACTCACGTGGGCTTTGTTTAAATGCCTCTGCTTCTAGAATAGAAGCCTCCTGAGGGCAGGGACTAGATCTCATTTGACATAGCACATCTCTGGTACACAATATGCATCAACAAATGTTACTGCTTGATAAAACTGAGCCAGGGAACTTGGGCTTTTCAAGTACCTCACAGACCTGAGTCCTTAGATGAGGCCTAAATTACATTGCAGTACAAGTTAAGTGATTTAAGGGCTTATGAGATCTAAGGGCTACAGGGGAAGGGAATCAATATACCTGGGCCATATCTATATATCAAAAATCAGAATTTTTGAGTAGTTACAATTGAATTCACTTTTCAGTTACTAACCTCAGAACATGTGTTCCTCCTTAGGGCTCCTTGGGCCCTTTTGAGCTCACATTATTAATGTAACTTTAGATTCATTGGCTGTTGATGTGGCAAGATCATGAGTGGTTGACATTGGGGATAGTGATGTGAGTCACAGTAAGGTCACAGTGAGGTCTTTTCAGGTAGGAACACATCTTTGTCTTCTGAGATTAGGCTGACATGGCTAAGGAGAGCAGGGAGTCCTCATTTCTTGGCAGAGCAGGCAGCCACCTGTCTGTGAGGTTTAAGGGACTTTAGGAAGGCCCTCAGCAAAACAAAATCTTCTAAGAGAGCTACATTGTCCTTTATTTGGAATCTCTCTATTTCAGTCAGGCTGATCTCCTTAGAAACTTGCTGTCTTCATGGTAATAGTCAAATTTTTCCATCTGCCACTTCAACACTGATAATAGAGTTCCTGTTATAAGTCTGACATACGAAGTTGGCCCTCCATATGTGTTGATCTGAGGAGTGGGAGGTAAGAGGAGAGCAATCTATGTGCAACTTCTTACATAGAACATAAAGTGTTCTTTGGACCCAAGAGGTTAGAGTAGAACAGAAGATACCTTAGGCCTGGGTATCAAGGAATTTGGGGAGTTATTAAAAGTCTTTAAGTGAGGTGTTGGCATAATGTATAATGAAAAAACAAAACAAAACAAAACAAAAACTAGAGGATGTGTTGGACTAATGGAAAAAATCAAACTGAAGACCAGGTAGGCCATTATCCCACCTAGATGACAATTAATGAATGCACTGGCCATGGCATTTGGAATGCAAAAGAAATAATATGTGGAATTAGTGACATTTATGAAAGAGCTGAAGTTGAATAGGGCATGACCTGGACAATTTTCTGCAATGGTGAACCTAAGAGGAAGATCAAGTTGATGGGTAAAAGGGAAAGAAGCTACTGAGTTTGGCTTCAGATGGGCTGGATCACTGTCAGTGTGAGGCACCCATGGACCATCCATGGTGAGATGTTCAACAGACAACTGAAAAGTAGGTCTAGAGCTCAGAAAAGATGTCATTTTGGTGGTGGGGGAGATTAGGGCACAGGGAGTTGAGGTCATAGGAGTGGATGAGCCTGATCAGAAAAATGTATGGAGAAAGGAAAAGAGGGCAGGGGACAGAAGATTGGAGAATAAAAGCATTAGAAATGAATCGCAAAAGTACAGCCAGCAAAGGAGATAGAAAAGTCAGGAAGGGCTGGTGTCATGGAAGCAATGGAAGAGAAAGGCTTTCAAAAAGCAGTGCAACATGGTTTCAGGGGTTTCAGATGGCGGAGAGAGGTCAGGTAAACTGAAGGCTAAACAGAAACCTATGGATTTGGTAATTGGCAAGTCATTGGCACTAGGTTTGGCACCAGCAAATACCTTCCTTGGGCCCTGGGAGAGCCCAGATGCAGGGAGACTACCAGGAGATGTTTGCTGAAATTCAGACTTAGGTGATGGCAGCTGGAACTGGAGAGGAAGATACCAGAAGGATCTAAGGGGAACATTTGTCTGAACATGGTGTAGGCCAGATGCTGCCTCCCTTTGTTTGGGGAGATTACTGTGGTAGGTCAGTGGAAGGAGGTTGGCCCTCACCTTCCAAAATCACCCCTTTCCTTGCATAGCCACAAACTGACTTTGAGTTTTACTTTTCCAGTTAGATTCTAAGCTGAGTCAAGATAGGTAAAAGGCCATATCACAAAAGATAGTGGGAACATGCCCCTAGTTCACAGTTCTTCCTGCCACGTGAGTAGAGAACTACATTTGGGTAGTAGCTGAGAGGGGAGAAAAAGTTTTCCTGTAAAGGAAAGGGTTTTTGTTTGTTTTTTGTTTTCTTCTGTCTGTTAATTTTTTTCTAGTTGGGTAAATCAACTTCCTGATAAGTGCCCATATGATACAACAGTGCCCAGCATTGACCGCCAACTTTCTGAAGCCTAGCCTAGAGTTTTTCTAGAATAGATTATGATCGTGGCCTTTATTTGGGAATAGCCCAATATCTCTTATTTCAGTTATAGTTATAGCCCTTACCAAGTCTCTTCACTCTAAGTTTTTAAAAAGTCTGTGGACCATGGACTAAAACAACTAAAGCTTTGACAAATCACAAGCCTTCAAGAGGGATGAAGACTTGCTGATCTCTGCTTAGTTTTGTTGTTATTAATCCTGCAACTACTTTAAAATGGGCAGCATTTATGAGTCAGCCTTCTGTGTAGGCGGATGTGTGTTCATTCTTTACTGTACATGTGTGTGTTTTATAGCCATTAGACCTTCTTGCTTCATTTCCCCATGAGACTTTTCCAGCACTGAGAGATGGGAGTCAAGCCAAAAGGTTGATTTCTCTCAATAAACAATCTTCTAGTGGGTATTTAGTGAGAGACTTGTATATGCAAAATTTCATGAAGAGTACTTTGGAAAATACAGTATCAGGTACAGAAGGCACAGTCTTTTAGAAGGTGAGGTCCAACCTCATGTGGAAGGTGAGCTACATACAGACATCTATGATAGAAGGCACCATAAGGCAAGTAAAATGCCATGTAATTGATTTAAATTCACATCTCTGGGAAAGTCAAGTGAGATCATATCTGGCTGAGGTGGGAAGTGATAGATTCAGGAGTTGGCAGAAGAAGGGGTAGGATTTTCTGATGAAGAATAAGTCCTGGACAAAGGCATGGAAGTAGGAAAGTACAACCACTGTGTGTCTACAAAGCAGTCAGCAGCCCTGTCCAGCTGAGGTTAGGACTGCTGAGATGAACCTGGAAAGGAGGGTACATCAGGCCGACCATGGTGGGCTTTAAATACAGTCTACGGAATTTGAAATTTATTGAGTAGGCAAGGAGGACTGTTGGACATTTTTCAGCAGGGGGATGAATAAATCAAATGTGCTTTTGGAAAGGTCAGTCTAGCGATGGTAGCTAGAAGGGAAGCAATCTCAGTCATCTATGTATAAAACGAGGCTAGTGATGGCAATGAACGAGGAGGTAAGGATTTAAGAGTCTGTTATGGTCAGAGTCTATTAAATCAGAAATCCAACTTCTGGGACTCTTTCCTAAATACACACTTATAAAATAACATATGAATAAGATTATACTTTGCGACATAGTTTCTGATAGTAAAAGATTGGAAACAACCAAGTGTTCCCATCACTAGACTGCTAATACACGCAATTGGGATAGATGCAGCTTTAGAAAGAGCACAGGGAAGCTCTATATACCATTAGGGTAAGATCTGCTGGATATTTCTTTAAGCAAAAGAGAATGCACAATGCCAGATGGCATTGTTTATAATATGTGTTTATAATATGCTTCTTTCTATGTAAGAAGGGGAGGGGGGAGTAATGACAACATACGCTTATATTCACCTGAAAAGAACACCAAAGGATGCACAAGAAAGAACACAAAGTTGCCTAGAGGTTACTTGTGGTGAAAGGGACACAGGATAGGAAATGAGACCTCTTAACATTTACCTTTTTGGTATAATTCTAATTTTTGAGCCATGGAAATATATTACCTATTAAAAAATGATCATTAAAAAAAAAAAAAGACTGAAGGAAGAATGTTTGATTTGTGGTGAGACCCAGAGGTGACTGGGAAGTTCCAGACCCTGAAGGTACCATTTTCAGAGATAAGTAGGCCAGGAGAGAAGTAGATTGGAAAGAGGAGTGATGGGTCCAGTTCTTGATATATTGATTTTGAACTGTGATAGATAAATCCACTAGTACATTTTTAGTTGGTGCTGGAAATTTGGAATCAGAACTTGGGAGAAGAGAAGGAAACTCATAAGCATAGAGGAATGAATATTGGAGCCCAGAACTAGAGAGGGAAATGGAAAATTATAAGCATGGAGGCCAAGGTTGAAGTTATAGGAATTGTTAAAACTTCTGAGAGGAAAAGAGAGAAGAAATTGAAAGATAATGGATACATTAGCGGAAGGGAACAAAGGACCTATGAAGAGTTAGAGAATCAATTAGAGGACATTTATAAAGGAGAGGACTCAGTTGGTACGGTGCCTTGGGAGCCAAGAGGAGAAGCCAAGTAACTAAGGGTGTCAGATGTTGCTGCAAGATGGAGACCAAGAAACTGACTGGATCTATGTAGTAGGAGGTCCTTGGGGCCTTCGGGAGAACAGTTTCTGCCAAATGGTTGTAGCAGAAGCCAAATCCGAGGGATGAGAAGAAGTAGACTGGACTATATAAGTGACATACCACATACTGAAAGGATGAGGGAAGACAGGGTAGGGGATGCCAGGATGGCTCAGCAGGTTGAGTGCTTGCCTTGTAGTCCCAGGGTCTGAGGATTGAATCCCAGCCCCAGCCCATATGGATCCATATGCTGAACTTGGGTCTGCTTCCCATACAGGAGGCCCCCAGTTTGGATCCCACTGGGGATGAGTTTCCCTATGAGGCCCTCTGTCTGGCTCCCTCCCAGGGCGTGCTTCCTATGTGGGAGGTCCCCTGCCTGACTCCTGCCCTGTATAGCCCCAAGCCCACCTGTGGAATGAGACTATGTTTAAAACAAATGATGTACAACTATGGAGACTGTTCTGGGCCCTCCCCCTTCTCTCTCTCTCTCTCTGTCAAAATAATAAAGTAAATCTTAAAAATAAAAAAACAAAACAAAACAAAAAAGATAGGAGGGTAGCTAGAGAAATTAGAAAAGTCACATGAAGATAATTTTATAAGAGAAAGAGACCCAGGAAGATTTTAGGCACTGAGGGAGGAGCCAGTTAGAGAGCTTGAAGATTTTTAAAAATGGAGCAATTGATGGAATGGGATTGAGGAGTCAGTAACAGGAGAGAATGTGAGTAAAGGCAGAGTTTAACAGGCTATTGGTTGGTGACCTAGAGTAAGGGACAGAGAAGTGGAACTCTGTTGCCCTCTAATGATCCTGACCCTTTACTGGCTGAGAAAGGGGCAGGCAGAGAAGAGCCAGGTGCTTTGTCATCTACTGGTAAACTGTTTGCAAGTGTTCAGGAAGGAGAATACAGTAACACGGACAAGCAGTTTCCTGACATTTTGGTTATTATTAATAAAGCAATAAATTAGTCAGCCTGTTATTACTGGGAACCTTCCAGGTATTCACAGCTCTATTACAAGTGTTGCAAAATACAGAAAAAGAAGCATAAGGAACCCTGCTTTTTCTAAATAGTTGGTTAAAAAAAAAAAAAAAGGTACAGAAAAAACAGGGAATGATAAAACCAGGTTTTCTGACCTGTGGGAAGCTTAATACCTATCTGAAGTAAGTTTGCATTTAACAATGCAGCATTTTTATCAAGATTCTATAAGCAACTATGAAAAATGTCCAAATTAAGGACAAATGTAATAAATTGCTTAAGAGTAATGAACTGTGGTGGTGATGGTGGTGGTGATAATAGCAGTTAATATTTATTCAAGCTCATTTCATTTCTATGTGCCAGGCACTATTTAATTCTTTTTCATGAATTAATCCTTGCAACAATCAAGGTAGGAGGTATTTTCATTACCATTTTATAGGTGAATAAACTGAAGCACAGATAGATTAAGTAACTTGTTCAAGGGTACAGAATTATAGTAAGTGATTAAGTCGGACGCATACCTGGGAATTCTGGCTCTAGACCCTGCTGTGTTAATCACTGTGCCACACAAACTTCTTCTTCTTCTTCTTTTTTAAATTGTTTGAGAGAAGGTGAGAGAGTGAGACAGACAGACAGAAGGGGCGAGGGCCCAAAGCAGTCTCCATAGGTGTGCCTCATTATGGAGGCGAGAACCTTTGCCCCCAAGCCCGCCCAGCAGTTACCAGTTGCACCACAGTTCAGCATGTTGGGTTGCACAGGCCAGGGCTGGGAATTGAATCCCAGACCTTGTGAGTAAGACAAGCACTCAACCTGCTGAACTATTGCAGCATCACCCCCACACTAACTTCTTAAAGACTGATGATGATCAAAGGTGACAAGAGCAACCTGCAAAAGACTGGGTAGCTTTGAGCAGATGCAATCTGGCCTGAGTCAGAATAACAGATATCCATGGTGGATCACATCCCAAATGATGGCACAAAGATATGTTTGGTGGACAGCCTTTGGGCTTCTTTTCTTGTTCATCAGCATGTCCTTGTAATTTCTGAATCACAGGCTCCTGAAGTGGGTCCTGCAGTTACCCTGATTTTTACCTTGGTCATTGCTGCAGTGTTGGTGCAGAGAGATAGGTAGTATCCTTGGTCTCGCAGCAGCTAGTGGAATGGGGAGGTGGGCTTGGAGATAGTGAGCCAGAGTATCCTACATGGAGAGAGAAAAAAGTCTCATACATATACGTCAGTGCAGTGTTATTTTTACATACAAGAGGGTTTTCTTGAAATTAATAAAAAGCAAATTCATTTCAAAGTACTACTGATAATGATTCATTATATTTTTGTCACTATGAATTTTCTCATTCAGTAAATGCTGTAAAAATATCACAAAGAGACTTTTTTTTTTTGTCAGCATAAAAGGTGCTCTTTTATATTTAAAAAGGTTGGAAAAAATTTGTCTACTGCAGTGGCCTCCAAACTCTTGAGAATTAGCTCCCTTATCACTAAAAATATTTGAACAAGCACTCTCCATATATGTGCATTCATTATAAATTATGTACCACAGTACTAACATTATGCAATATTATAAATATTTGTAAAAGTAGCAAACAAAAAGGTAAGGATAAAAAAGTAGCAGAGAAGTTTTAATATTTTTTTCCTACACCCTTATAGCATCTTGCACCTCACTTTGGTGAGCCGGGTGGATTCCAGGAAGGCAGAAGGAGTGATTTTGCCCTTTAGGGCTTACTCTAAAGTGTAGTGAGCTATTTAAAAATCAGGACCCTAGTTCAGTTTGCTTAAGCCACATTGTTCGCCAGCTCCACTTTTTCATCACAGGGATCACTATGTAGGGCATGGTCAAGTAAAGACAAGGAACTATATAATCCATTAGCTCATGAGCTTAGAGGAAAAGTATTTTTCTTGGGGATTTCACAACCAGCCCTGGGTACTTGGGGGGCAAGGACGGGCAGGTGTGCAAAGTCTCAGCGCAGCCTTCACATTTGTTTTCTGTTTATGAGCCCAGAAGCAGTGGGGGTGCTGATTGGGGTGGTTTTCAGTAGCTCGTCCGTCCCACAGACCCAGCATCTAAATTTGGTTCCTATATTGTTTATTGACACACTCCCAAGGGCCCACCTAGTTTTTGCAAACAACCTGTTAGATAAAAAGACTCAGCTTCCTACTTTATTGTCTTAATCTGATGTCCCTGGCAGTTTTCTGTTGTTGCTATAATACCTTCCTCAATACTTCCAAAGACTCCCTGTTACCTAACAGATCAAATCTAACCTCCTCATCTTGGCCTCCAAGGCTCCATATTCTCTATCCAAGTCATACCCTATATGTCTTTAAATTTAAACCTCCCCTTCAGTCAGACTAGTCACCTTACTCCCTTTCCTGACAACACCGCCCCCTCCCCAAACATGGACACACACACATGGACACGGACATATATACTTACTTATTCTACCTTTGTGGCCTCAGGCTGTGTACCCCTAATAAAAGCCATTCTCATTCTTCTCTATCAGTCAAAACACTACCTACTCTTAGAAACAACATGAGCTCCACTCTGTGTCTAGAGATTTTACTAACTCAGTGTTTCTCCAAGTGTGGTCCTCAGTCAGCCTGCATCAGTATCACTTAGGATGGTTGTTATACATGTGAATCCTTGATTCTCACCTTAGAACTTGTGAACCATAACTACTGGAAGTGAGGCCTAAGAATTTGCATTTGAACAGGGAACTTGTTATGCACAACACAATTTGAGGACCACTGTAATCTGTTGACTTAAGACCCAGCCCTCTCTTTTGTCAGAGTCCACTTTTCTCTTCAACTGAGACATGAATATAACAGGCATCTTCTGAGTGTTCCACAAAGACTCCTTGGCTTCTGGATCACTTTTAAGGCTCTTCCATAGATACTTTGTTCTCATTGTTGCAACTCATCAAGGAAGTCCTACACATCTGGAACATGTGAGGGCTGCAGGCATCCTGCAAGTCCTTTCAAATCGTCCCTCCTGGGGATGCTGGATAGTTTAACAGGTTGGGCTCTTATCTGGCATCAACAAGGTCCAGGGATCGAGTCCCGGTCCCAGGCCGGGCAGACCCATATGCAGAACCAGGGCATGTTTCCCATGTGGGAGGGCCCCAGTTCAGTTCCTGTCCTCTGCAGCCCCATGTCCACCTGTGTGGAATGAAACTATATTGAAACTAATGATGTGTAATGGTGGAGATTTATCTGGGTCCTCCCCCTTCTCTCTGTCTCTCTCTTTCTCAAAAGAAAAAAAAGACAATTCTTAAGAAAAACAATTCATCCCTCCTGGCATCAACTATACCCATATTGTGAAACCAGGCTCCAAGGACCAAAGGGAAAGCAGACTGCAGGCTGGAGGTGTGAAGGGAGGACTAGGGGCAAGTGCCTATTTGGCATGGGTTTATGTTTACCAGCTCCTAGGTGCTGCAGAGAGGAAAGCTAATCAAGTGAATATCTGCTATGCCTGTCTTCAGCAGAGTGGAGACCTCCTAGGATAGTATGTTCTCTACTGGCCTTGCCATTTTCTTCTAGGCTTTCTTTTTCCCATCAGGGATCACTAGACATGAGCTAGGCTGGAAGATGAGGGAATAGTTGTGTAAACTGAATGTTCCCAAGTCTACCTTTGTTAACTGGACAAATAATAGTTCAAGTAAGTGGCCAGAATACCAGCCTTTATAGTTAGAAAATGAGGGGAAATAGGACACAAGTTCTACTGATCTGGGGTTTGCCATTCTTTTTGTCTTCTTAGTGAGGTGCCTCACTGTGTTTAGAAATTAGATTGTGTGTGTGTGTGTGTGTGTGTGTGTGTGTGTGTGTGTGTAGCCAATTAGTATCACCAGCTTCATTTTGGCTTGAAAATATCCCCAGATGGAAGTAATTGTATTCATAAGCCCATATATTTATAGAATGCCTTTCTCAGAAAGCTCAAAACATAGCATTCTGTGGCATAATGTAGTTTGTTTCTGGGCTATCTCCATGTGGTTTGTAAAGGGGCAGCTTCTGTAGTTATTGTCATTTTACAGTTGGAGGATGGAGAAGCTGTGTGGGTTGAAAAGGCCAAATGACATTAATAAGGTGACCAGATTTTAACATTGGTAAAGCGGGACACCATTGACCGGGGGGGAGGGGGTTCTTGATTAAAAATTTGGTCTATCTCCCGCCGTTCCCTAGCTTGTCGTGCATTTTTTCCAAAAATTGGGACTTTTTAAAAATGCCGCGGGATGCGGGACAAATTGTTAAAAATTGGGACTGTCCTGCCAAAAGCGAGATGTCTGGTCACCTTACATTAGCAGCAGAATTGGGAATGGGATTCTCAGCTTCTACTCCTGTCTCTCTCAGTGATTTCCAAACAGAAGTCCTCAGACTAATGCTGGGATGGTTACATAAGCGCTTATGGAGTTAATTAAAAATACAGATTCCTGGACCTCATTTCTCTGTAGTTTCCAACTCAGTATGTCTGGGGTGGGGCCCAGGAATCTATATTATTTACAAGCATTCCAGATCATTCCGATGCACCACCAGCTTTGGGAACTGATACTCTAGACCAGGGATGTCCAACCTTTTGGCTTCCCTAGACCACATTGGAAGAAGAATTGCTTTGGGCCACACATAAAATACACTAACACTAATGATAGCTGATAAGTTAAAAGAAAAAAAATCACACAAAACTTACAATGTTTTAAGAAAGTTTATGAATTTGTGTTGGGCTGCATTCAAAGCTGTCCCAGGCCACGTGTGCCCTGCAGGTTGGACAAACTTGCGGTAGACCATGTGGCAACCACACTGCTCACCCAACCCCATTCAGGAGTGTCTTTGACAGAAACATGCTTTTTAATGGGTTTTCTTTTGTCACCCATTCTCAAACCTCCCCAGGCCTCCTAGCCCAGGCCAAGTAACACGCTGAATCCGCCAAGAATATACCGCTGACCTGGAAGGGAAAGACGATCTTGAACAAGGAAAAACGAAATCCTGGAAGCTCTGGTAATACTCTGTTACATTCTGGGGGTGGCCTGGCTCCTACAGAACCAATATCGTTCACTTCCCCGCTGGGCGTGGAGATCAGGGTTCACATGTGCCAGGTGGGTCATCTCACAAAGGAGGTGGGACAGGGAGCCAGGGCCTTTGTAGCTCTATTTCAACATCCACGCCCTCCACAAACCTCTTAGCTCCACCGAGAAAGGTATGACTGTACCTCCTGTGTCTGTCGCTGTGAGCTCTGAGTTGAGTCATGGAGGGATATAGCCTCTAGTCAGTTGGAAGTTTTCAGAGTCTGTCTTGCTCTTCACTGAGTACCCAAGAAAATTAGTATTAGTAATGAGACATGGGTGATGGTGATGGTGGTAGTGTAAGAGGAGGGAGAATGGATGGTAATTTATGTTTGTCAAACTAGTCTGAATGTTGTAATCCCCTGGGGAGCTTTAAGAATTAGGGCTGTTTGCTTCCCACCCCACAGGTTGTAATGTAGTAGGTCTGGAGTACATCTGTTCACTGAGATTTTTTTAAAGACCCCCCCCACACACACACCCCAAGTTGATTATAATAGGTAGCCCAGAACCTCTAATTTAATGGACTCGATCATTTCAGTGTTTCTGAAATGCTTTTGAAAATACTGCCCATTAAGCTGGAGGCCAAGCAAAATAGACAAAGGAAATAGTTCTCTATCTCCCCAGAGGGGAACTGTTACATATGCCTCTTGTCAAAATCTTGTGATTTTGACAGCCTTTTGATACTATCTCCACTTGAAGACTGTTAAGGACATTGCCTATTCATGAATAATCATGAACCCTCTTTGAGCCCATGTGTCCCCAATGTCTCCTTGTTACACATCATCCCCCTCTCTACATTTTTAGTCTGATGCTCAACTTGCAAAATCTGATATGTGGCCTTCCTCTGTATTGCCCTTAGCAGGGGGCCATTGAAAATGTGGGAAAGAGAAGGATATTTGAAAAATAAGGGGATTTTCTTCCCTATTTGCCTCTTGCCAAAAACCTGTTTTGCTTGGACTTTCTAAATTACCCAGAAAGTCCCTTTCAGCAGAATTAGTTCCTCTCTTTTTCCATTCATAGGAACCAACTTGGGAAAAATGAATAACTGCTGTCAGGCACTAGATGCCTCTAAAGAAAATGTAGAGTAATTTGCAGTTTCTGTTCATGACTCCCAAATGCTTACCACCCACCCCAGCCATGGATTCAGGCAACTACCACAGGAAACCCAAGACCTGTTCCTTTCCGAAAGAATTTTCCCTTTTTGACAACATACACAATGGGAAATAGAGAACATAGTGAAGCACTCATTTTCAAATACTGCTTTGTTTTCCCAAGGGGCCCTTTTGTTTGCTTATTTATCAACCACTGTCCCTGGGCAGTGAGGGGAGGTTGTGTGCTTGGCCTTTTCCTTGACTGTTTTACTGGCAGTGAGGCTTATTTCAACTTGCAGAAGGCAGAGAGAAACATGATGGAGCTGAAAGAATTATATAAGAGAGGTGTTTATGAATTACAAGTCTTGGAGAAAGACCTAGCAGTTGCTTTGGGCAGGTTAAGATCTGGCCTTGAAGAAGTTTAGGCTTTTATGAATGATGCCTGGAATTATGATTGTTTTATACTCTATAAGGGGAGAAAGATGTTCAGAACAACAATAAAAGACTCAAATGATGGTAAAAGGGGCTTGTATTTACTAAATGCATACAATATGGTCTAAGGTTTTTATGTGCACTGTCCCATTAAATCTTCACAGCCACCACTGAGATAGTGCAATTACTATTTCATTAGAGGGCAAGAAAACTAAAGCTGAGGTTAAATAAACTGTTCAAGGTGGTAAGCTTTTAATGTTGGATCTATGATCTGAACTCATGGACTCTTAGCCCTTTCTTATACTGCCTTTCACACTTATTCTAAAGTTATACATTTTTCTCTGAGTTGCCACCTACATTTGTCATTAAGTATGACACCTTAAAAGGGGAAGAAGAAACAGTTAATAAAGACATTTTATTGGAGGCCCATGAAAGCTATGCACAGCATGTGAATTGTAAAGAAAAGCTCTGGTCCATATGGAAACAAAGTTCATGAAATTTGTTCAAGCCAGAGCAAGACTTAACTCTTTTGCAGGTGAGTTATGGATCCTCTGAGAATCAGCATATTTAAATATGAGAATGGGTCCAACATTATCAGAAGAGAAAAAGAATAATGAAAGGTTAACTGGTTCCTATATTTTTCAGATATCTTCACATCATTGAAAGCAGTCTGTTTCTAGAACTATTAAGACCTTGGCATGGTAGGGTAAATGATTGAATGGTAAGGAAATTAAATACATGAGTCATTCTTGTCTCCTCCTAAACAACCATAAATCTAGAAGTCAAATGGGAAATAATGGGGAGATGTTAGAATGTCCAGAGCTAAATCAAACTATTGACTTAAGTCTGCAGGGCTGTAGATCAGTCTCATGAATGTCTGCTGCTGTCACATGGGGGTAGTGGCGAAGGTTTTTGTGCCTTATGTGAAAGATAGCCTTGTTCCTTTTTCAGAATAAATTCTAGTGTACATTTCATTCACTCTATACTATTTATTGAGCACCTATTTTGTGCATGCACTATTTTAAATGTTGGAATATTTAAGTAAAACTATACCCTAGACACTGTTCTAAGTGCTTTATATAATTTATTTCATTTAATCCTCACCACAAGCCTATGAGGTAGGTATTTTTATTATTTTCATTATATAGATAAGAAAATTAAGGCACAGAAAAATTAAGTAAGTGAAGGTGACAGAACTAATTAATAGGAAGAAGAGCCAGCATTGGGTCATTTGAATCCATAGCTCACCTCTATATCACATTGAATTATGTTCAATATTGACCAAGTATCTGATAAGGACACATTTTTTGTCCCATTCTAAAGGTGGGGAAAATTTGGCTATTAGCTCCCTAAGAGCTCTTAGTGAGAGGCATTATCATTCTGTAACTTCTCTCAAATGGTCGAGGAAACTAGTTAGTCTGATTGATCAAAAAAAGTTTTTTTAAAAGAATTATCAGCTATCATGCCAGACTCTTTTTGATTGTTAATGCTCATCTTCAGAGAAAGGATAAACCTTCCATCTTAAAGTAAATTGTCACTAATGCACAATGTCTTATATAAAATGATTTTATACACACATATTTTTAACTCAACTTGGGAATACAAAGATGGGAGCAAGGGGAGGGTGGAAGCAATATTGATTGTGGACTGTATGTTAGGTGATTTTACATATAATTTTTAATCACAATGACCTTGTAGTTTACCTATCCTTAACTCTGTTTTATTTGGAAAGAAATTTAGGCTCCTAGAGTTTAACCGTAAAGCTAATAACTGGTCATGTTTTCATTGTGCCTTACTATCTCTAGAAAGATAAACCTTAATGAGATGCTGTTTTATTCTTATTTTAAATAATTGTAGTCCCCATTTTGTTTTGGAAAATTTGAAAATCAGACCAATATTAAGGAGAAAATAAAACTCAATTGTAGTACCACCCATACCATATATAACTGCTATAAAGATTTTATATAAATATATATAACTGTTCAAAGCAGTTATGTCAAGATCATATTTTAAGTAGTTTTATAACTTTTTTAACTTATCACATTTTGAATTTCTTTCTATATTGTTAATCTAAAAATATTGTTAATATCTAAAGTATTTTACTGTATGATATACCACAATTTATTTAACTTCCCCTTTTGGAGTGTCAGGTATTTACATTGTCTTCTCTACTCTCATTTTTAACTTAAGGAGGAATAAACTAAACTAAATCAAACAAAATAAAGCAAAGAGAGGGAGCCAGAGGTAATAAAATTTCATTTTGATTGTAGTAAGTTTATGTTTATGGGTAAATTATCCCTCCTTGTAAATTAGTAGAAGCCATTTTTTTCATTTGCTTTTTTTTATAAAGTTAGACTGTAGCACAGCACATTAATAGGTTTGATGAATGGTAGTCATTGGAATCTAGTGGGTAAAATGCAGGTTAATTGGAGTGTGTTTACAGCATGGCTAGATTTTCAGCCAACCACTGAGATGATTGGCCTATAAAGGCCAAATTGTTTAGTTCTTACAATCAGTTCCTTTTGTGTCTGTAAAATAAGTGGCCTCTCTGTGACTGTCCATCTTCATCCCTTTTCTTGTAGAGCCTCTTGGCCATCCACAGGTCAAACCTAGCTCTGGCATACTTTGAAAAGGCAACTGGGGGGAAGCTGGGATGGCTCAGCGGGTTGAGCATTCACTTTGCAGTCTCAAAGACCAGGGATCAAATCCCAGCTCTGGCCCGGACAGACCCATATGCTGAACTGGGGCCTATGTGGGACGCTCCTGGCCCAGTTCCTGCCCTGCACAGCCCCACACCCACCTGTGGAGTGAAACTATATGGAAAACTAATGCTGTCAACTATGGAGACTGCTCTGGGCCCTCCCACTTCTCTCTGTCTCTCTCTATAAAAAGAAATCTTAAAAAAAAAAAAAATTTAGAAAAGGCAATTGGCAACATTATTGCTACCAAGAGTCATAGGACATCAGATCTGTTCACCCTATATGAGGAAGTTGCTCAGATCGAGCAGCTGAGGAGGAACTATGACAGGGCCCTCCAGTACTTGCAGCAGGTTGATAGATTGGCTAGAGCCCCAGCCAACTGGCCAAACCTTATGCCAGAAGCTTGAGCTTCTCTGAAGAACAAGGGATGGAGCAGATTTCCATTTTAACTTCAACTTCCTTCCAAATCCACACCAGAGCCCTTCCTCAACCTTACATGACCCAGGCAGAGAACACAGGCTGCAGGCGGCTGCATCTGCGGTGTGACCTGATTGGAGATAGTAGTTCCCCTCCCAGCTTCCCCTCATCTCTGTTGGTGCTAGGAAAAGGTAGCCCATCTGCTCCAGGGAAAAAAAGCCACAGAGGCAGCTGAACTGAAATCTTTAGCAACTATAAAGGGCTTTTTGAATGAAAAGTCATGCTATTTTGTTATTGTCATTCGTCCTCTAAGCTAGTCTAGCTGGTTTTATTTCCAAGTCTAAAATTAAATGAACAAAAGGGTGCTTTGCTAGTAGGTAACTAATTTGACAACTGCCCAAAGGCAAACAAAATGTAAGAAGGAATGTTGCATTTATCATAATGAATACAGTTTAGGGCACCTTTAGGTATCGTGGACTTGAAACATCCCTTGAAACTGCTAGTTAAATTCACCTTCTTTCTCCCTAAGTGAGAACCCTGCTTATAGCTTCAGGTATTTCCTAGAGCCAAAGACATATAAAAATATTGGCTTTCCTGTATCAAAAAAAGGTGCAATGCAATCCAATAGTATATGTGAAAAGAGTATCGTTCCGAAGAAAAGGCATTACTGACAAATAAAAATTCCAAGGTTATTAGCATCACACAATGGAGAGATGTTAGCAAAAGCTGCTGAAGGCAGAGTCCACTGCTTACAGACAAAACCTGCCCAATGTTGTGCCCAATACTTTTTTTTTTTTAAGTAGTGGTCAGATCAGAAGGGATAAAACAATAAATAATCAGATTCTCAATAACAACAAAAAATAGTTCAAATTTATGGAATGCTTTTATTATCTACACTTGAGGGTATACTCATTTAATCCATGTCAATAACCCTATGAAGTAGGCACTAATGTTATTTTATCTCATTTTAAGATGCGGAGACTGAAGCAGAGTTATAGCTAATTCAGTTAAAGCTGTGTAGTGAACAAGTGGTAGAGCATGGATTTAAGTTAAAAAAATTTGATCCCAGAGCCTGTGTTCTTAACAACTTTACACTGTGTCTCAGCTTCAAAATGTCCCGTAATCTCTGGAGCTCTTTAAAACACCTCATGGTGTTTGGTCTGTGAACTAGGAAGCACAGCTGGTTCTTCTTGCTGGTAGGTGAGGAGTAGAAGTTTTCTCTCTTCATCCTTCCAAAGTGCCATTCCTTCAATTTTAATATATACAATAATAATAATATCTACACTTCCCTAGTGCTTATTACATTCTAAGAGGTATTCTAAATATATATATATTAATTCATTTAATCTTTACAATTGTTTGTAACAAACACTACTTTTGTCATTCCTGTCTTATATTTGAAGAAGTTAGCACTTGCCTGTGTCACAATAAGTAACCAAGCTAGTATGGGAACCCAGGCAGTATGGGTCTAGGATCCATGCATTGCTCCATCAAACTTTCTTTGATACTGAACCTTTGAGAGGCTGAGCTACAGTTATAATTTTATTTTGCCTATGAAGCCTTATAAAAATAATAATAGCTAACATTTATTGAGAACTTACCATATAATGGGTACTATGCTTGATGTTTTGCATGCACCATCTCACTTAATCTTTCCAAACCCTAATCAATGGGAACTATATATTCCTTCTATAAATGAAGGTGAAATTACTTGTTCAAGACTCACAGGACTGAGACTCAAACTTATCTCTCATGTAACTCCATAATGAGATCTATATCGGTTCTCAACCAACTAGCAATTCTATGAGAACTACTAGAAAACCTGCAGTGAATCACTGTCATTTGGGTACTTACCTTGTGATGATTTTCTCTGTTCCAGGCCCATTCTATCTGTGTTTCTTTGCTCACTTAGGTCAGCCCTCAGACTACGGAGGCAAGCGTGTTACTAGCCAAGGCTTATGCTATGTCTGGAGAGGCCTAGCACATGGGTAGGTAGGTAAAAGAGGAGGCCTTACATTTATCGTAATTTTTCAGTCATGGGAGGGAAGCACACTCGTTAATGGTCTGTTTGTCAAAATGGACAGATTATAATTAACTATTCATGCCTGTGATGGAAAGATAAGACACCATTTCATATAAAATCATTTATACATTAATTTAGGCATAATAATACCTCCCTAAATTAGTTGGAGTATTAAAATAATAAGATCATGATTTCTATTATTTTTATTCTATTAGAATCTCAGCAAAACTTACCCACATAAAGAGTAGAGATTGTACCCGCTATGAATGTGACCAGTGATGTATCTGTTGATGAGGAAATCCAGCGATGAACATTGAAAACATTGGCTTCTCTTCTCTTCCTCCTCCACTCTCAACCTCTCCTTGACTCCTCCTCTAGCTTACAAGAGAATGTTTGTAGCAGCTAAATTTTTCTTGACCTGTATTCAGAAGTGAGGGACTGGTGGTTCTATTATAGAAGAAAGTCAAGTGATGAATTCATTTTCAACAGTAGTCCTTCGTCAGGCAAGGACATCTTTTTGAAAGTGGGTAGCCTTGGGAGAAAAGAGGTGAGGGAGACAGTGTTCCATGCTCAGTAGCCTTGACAAGATTAATGGACACTAATGAATTCAGTGGCCCATCAAGAAGAATTTGGGATTTGTGAAGAACGTAATTGAAACATTTTTAAAATGTTGATTTTTTTCTGCTTATAAAAGTACCGGTAATTCATTTTGGTGTATATTATTTTCCAGTCATTTATGAGAAAGAGAGAGAGGGAGAGAGGGAAAAAGAATTATAGGGTAAGTTTTGCATTCTACTCTTTCCCAGTTTTGTATTTCCCCGTTTTTTTTGTTTTTTTTTTTTCAATTTTCAGAAGTTATTATAATGTTTTGATTATTGTTTTTCTTGACATAAATGTTTACTGAAGAGTTCCTTATTCTGTTTTCTAGTTAACCATCCTGCTGCTTTTTAAAATTTCCTTGTGTATACTCACAGTATTTGTAGCACATCTATATATATTTGAGTTTTTAAAAATAAGTGTCTTCATGGTTATAACAATTTTAAACTATTTGTGAATATGCAAAAATTTTTAAGTAAGAAAAAGTTTGTGCTTATGGAGTTAAGGAGATTCCAAGGCCACCGTATTCTTTTCTTGCATACTAATTTTTAACTTTAAAGAAGATCTGGATTTTTAATTCATGTCATTCACAAAATTTCAGATGCGTTCTATACAGGCAGGCCCTCACGGATCAGATGATTCATGCCCACATTAGTGAGGGTGGATCTTCTGTACTCAGTATACTGATTCAAATGCTAATCTCTTTCAGAAACACCTTTACAGACATACCCAGATTATGTTTTACCAGCTATCTAGGCATCTCATAGCCCAATCAAGTTATCATAGAATTAACCATCATGTACAAGTATTTACGTAGATATATTCTTTTTTTTCTTGAGTGAAAACTTAGGAGTGAAATGGCTGAATCATGAGAGATGTATGTTTCCTTTATAAAAAACTGCCAAAGTTTTTCAAAATACTTATATCATGCTACATATTTCTACCAGCAGGGTATGAAAATTTTATTTCCTCTTATTTCCTCACCATTATTTGGTGTGATCAGTGTTTTTAATTTTAGCCATCCTAATAGGTATGCAAGAGCTGTCTGGAAAGTATCCAGTCATATAATATGAAAAATAGAGGCATTCATGGCTGGATTTTTTTCCTGACAGCCTTCATGCATATGTAGTGGTATCTCATTGTGGTATTTCTGTGTGTTTTTCTTGAGCATCTTTCCATGCACTTATTCATCTATATATCTTCTTTGGTCCAAATCTTTTGCCCATTTTTTAATTAGTTGTTTCATTTCTTGTGTTGACTTTTAAAAGTTCTTTATATACTCTAGATACAGGTTCTTTATTAGTTATATTATTTGCAAATATTTTATCCTTGTCTGTAGTTTGTCTTTTCATTTTTTTTTTTTTAGTGTCTTATGAAGAGCAGAAGTTTTAAAATTTCATGAGATTTAATTTATCTATTTGTTATTTTAGGATTGTGTTTTTGGTATTTTATTTAAGAAATCTTTGCCTAACTCAAGTCATGAACATTTTTCTCCTATGTTTTCTTCTAGATTTTTTATAGATTAAAGTTTAACATTTAGGTCTGTGATCCATTTGATCAATTTTCCTATGTGGTATTATACAATAATTGGATCCTAGTTTATTTATTTGGACATCCAATTGTTCCAGCACTATTTTTATTGAAAGGACATTTCTTTCTATACTGAGCTACCTTTGCACCTTTGTTAAAAATAATTGTGTGTGTGTGTGTGTGTCTGTATTTATAGACTCTTTTCTGTTCCATTGATCTGTTTATTTTCATGACAATATCATGCTGTGTTTATTATTATAGTTTTAAAAACAAATCTTAACATCAGGTAGTGTTAGCTCTTTAATTTTGTTCTTCTTCAATGTTGTTCTTTGCATTTTCATAAGAATGTTTGAATCATTACCTGTTTCTACAAAACACCTGTTGGGATTTTGATTAAAATTATGTTAAATGTACAGATCATTTTTGGAAGAATTAACCCCTTAACAATATTGAGTCTTCTTACCAATGAACACATTGTATCACTCCATTTGTGTAGATCGTCTTTAATTTCTCCCAATAATATTCTGTAGTTTTCAATGTACAGGTCTTGTGCATCTTTTCTTAGATTTATCCATAATCATTTCATGTTTTGGATGCTGTTTTAAATGTATCATTTTTGAATTTCAACTTCTGATTGATTGATGCTAGTATATAGAAATACAATTGATATTTTAATATAACAATTGTGTATTCCAAGAACTAGTAGCTCTTTTATAGATTCCATCAGATTTTCTACAAAAATGATTATGTCATCTGCAAATAAAGTTTTACTTCTTTCATTTCAAATTGGATGCCTTTAATCCTTTGTCTTGCCTTATTGCACTGGCTAGAACATCTAGTACAGTGTTAAATAGAAGTGGTGAGAATAAGCATCTTTGTCCAATTCTTGTTTTCTGGGGAAAATAATTTAGTCTTTCATCATTAGCTTTGATGTTAGCTGTAAATTTTTGATGGATAATCTTTATCAGATTGAGGAAATTTTCTTTTACTCTTGGTTTGCTGAGAATTTTTTTTTTTTTTAATCAGAAATGGATGTTGGATATTATAAAAAATTTTCTGTACCTTTTTATATAATCTATGATTTTTTCCTCCATGGATAGTCAGTATTACTGTGCCTTCACATACAGTAGTTGTTTTTTTTTTAATTATTATACTTGCTCTTAATCCCACTCAGTATAATATTCCTATCAGACATTACAATTTTCATCTACAGAAGTTTTTTTTTGGTCTTTTAAAAATATTTTTTTTTCCAGCTTTCTACTTAACTTTTTTGACACATGGAAGTGAAGTTGTAATAACAGTTTTAATTACTTCTCTACTAATGCTGACATCTGTGTCAGTTTTGGGTTGATTTTGATTGTTTTTTCTCATTATGGGTCACACTTTTCTGATTCGCATGCTTTGTGATAATTTGTTTGGATGGAAGACATTGTAGAGTTTAACTTGTTGGATGTGGAATATTTCTGTGTTCCTATAAGTGTGCTTGAATCTTTTTCTGGAATTCAGTTAAATTACAGTTTGAGCCTTTTAGGTGTAGATCTTGCTTTCAAGATTCATTAGATAGGACTGGAGCAGCATTTAGTCTGGGGCTAATTATCCCTTATTACTGTGACAAAAGCCTTCTGAGTACCCTACCCCAAGCTCTATGAACAGTAGGGCTTTCCAGTTTGGCTAATGTGAATAGGCAGTATAGCTGGCCCTGTGTAAGCACTGGGCACTGTTCCCTCCAGTTCCTTCAGATGATTCTTTTCCTCGCCTTGGGCAGTTTCACACACTAGTGCTCACCAATACTCTGCTGAATACTTGTCCCACTGCAGATATTCCTGGTTCTTTTTCTGTGCAGCTGTCTTGTCTCTGTTACTCTCCTGAGAGTCTCCTGGGACTCAGTTTTATATTCTCAAGTCAAGGAGTCTGCTGCGCTCCACTCTGTTCCCTTCTCTGCATCATGACCTGGACCCATTCTCAAAGCAGTAATCTGGGACAATCATAGAGTTTATCTCACTTGTTTTCTTCCTCAGGGATCACTGCCCTTTGTTGCCTGATATTCAGTGTCTTGAAGATTGTTTTATATACTTTGTCTACTTTTTCTTTTCTTTTTCTCTCTCTCTCTCTTTTCTTTATTTGGTGGTTTTAGGTGGGAGAGTAAATCTTGTCCCTATTACTCCATCTTCATTGGAAATAAGGGTCATCGGTAAAATTTACAAAGGAAAACTGCCTGAGAGTAAAGTGATGTAGCATTAGAATTTGGGACACATATGGGGGCTGTCCAGAAAAAAAAAAAATATCTAGCTATAAATGCCTCTTTAAAAAATATATATATTATACGGCTGGATACTTTTCTGACAGCCCTTGTACACAGATTCCATTTCTATCCATCCAGTTAGTTATAGCTCTTTGGGAAATCCTGATGGAAATCGCTAAGGCAGCCATGTTTTAAATAGGGATACTGTCGGTTTTCTGCCCTGTTACTTTGGTTATCCATAGCCACATATGGCAGTGGATATACATACAGTATGATATACATACAGTATGGGGAGTGCAGAACCTTCTGTTCAGACTCCTTTTCTTTTTTGTTAGGGAACCAGGAGGAAAAGTAATGCAGGCATTTAACATGTAAACTTGGGACATCTTAGTTCCACTGGTGCTCTCCTGAGTTTGGTTTATAATGAAGGTGCTTGCTATCTCTTTAACCTATTAATGTTTCTCAACTTGCCTACAGTGTCTGATGATTCAAATCCTTTCATATGGAAGTGAGCACAGTAAAAGCAGAGACACAAGAAATGTTCTTACTCTATTGCATAGGTGAGTTCTGACCTTGGCCATCAAAGTGGATACGTGGATAGCCTCGCCTCTCCCAGATCCATTCACTTAGGTGTGATTCACTTCTGTTATTCTTGCTAGTGAGGCAAAAATGCCAACCTGTACTATGGATTTGGTCAAATCTTATAATGGAGGTACCCAGTCAATTTCTAGTAGTCTCTCAGAACCCAGTGTTATAGGGATCTGCTGTAATAATATTTACTATTTATAATATCTCTTTCAATGCTGAGCATTACAACCAAATCCTACAGGCCAGTGTCTCAGCTGACAGCCTGTGATAGATGCAATATGGATACATTAAACTTATTTTTCTTGATGAATATACAAAATCTATGTCCTTAAACATAAGGCAAGTTTATTGAGAGGGAGGGTGGAGGATGAGGGGATATTGTTATCTCCAAAGTAAGAAATAAAAGAGCCTCTTCAGATTCTGTTTTGAAATACTGAATTTAAACCAAAGACAGTGTTTTCTGCACACTTACCCCCTTTTTTATCCTTGGTATGTCACTGCTGTTTGCCTATCTCAAAATGTTGATGACTTTGAACTATTCTGTACTAAGGAAGAAGAGAATTAAAATTTATTGAGTGTATACTAAATCCCTAAAACTGAGATAGGTCCTATTCATAAAGTATTTGATCCTCACAAATACTCAGTGAGGTAGCTCTCATTGGACAGAAGGGAGCCTGATATTCTGTAAAGAAACTTGCCTATGTTCACTTTGTATTGGAGGTTTGACCCAAGCGAGTGTGACTCTGAAAGCCATGAGCTTTTCCTCTAGGACCTTCTAGCAAAGGGGGCATCATTTTGGGGTGAGAATTAGTACTCTGATTGCAGCTTACTAGAGATGGCTCACAATTGGGACCTTTCTCAACAGGCTGGACAGGTGGGAGACAAGATGAGTGTAGAGACACCTGCAGCCCCTCCTAGCCCCACCACCACAGTCAGAGGCACACGTAAAGCAGGCCTGACAGAAGACGGTCTGCTGCTTCACCATTTTCCAGAGTGGAGGTTCTCCATCCTCTCTCAGTGGAACTCATTTTAGGAGAGTAGGGGGAACTTGGCCCCCCTGCCTGCTAGTGTATATGATACTATATTTTCTTAATTAATAACCACAAAATATGAATAATTGTATTATATGGTTATATATACTATTTCTAATCCATATATAAGTCTCTTTGGTGGGTATTTTTATCTCCCATGTTCAGATGATGAGACTGAGACTCAAAAAGTTTGAATATCTTGTTTAAAATCACTTTGCTATTAAGTGGTAGTGAGATTTGAACCCAGATGTATCCTATTTTAAAAAATGTACTTTCATGAGATAATAGGGATTCAGACTTTGATGAATGAGAGGATACATGTGGGAAATACAACACATAAGTCTCCAGAGCCTCATTTTACATATGGGGAAACTGAGGACTGCTGTGTTCAAGATGATTTACCCAAGAAGAGGCAGAGCTGTGATTTGAACCTAGGTCTCTATAACTACAAAACACACTCTCTGTGGGGAGTGTAGCTTGTACTCTGAAGACAGATGGTCTGGGTTTAAAACCAGACTCCAATACTCAGCTCTCTGTCCTAGGTAAAGTCATTTAACCTCTCTCAGCCTCTAGCTATTCATTAGTAAAATAAAAATTTCTTTCTAAAAAAGTGGCTTTTTGAGAATCAGTGAAATCACATATAATTCAACCCTTACATCAGGGCTTGGCAAGCCTTAAATGCTGAATGAATATTGGCATAATAATAAAAACTATTATCTTTCGAAGATGCTGGAGATAATAGGTTAGAATGTTTAAGAAACTTCTGTGTATCACCCCAACTATTATTATTTTATTTTTTATTTATATTTTTAAATATTTATTTTATTATTTTTGACACACACACAGAGACAGAGAGAAGGGGGAGGGCCCAGAGCAGTCTCCATAGTTGTACATTATCAGTTTTCCACATAAGTTCATTCCACACAGGTGGGCAGGGGCTGCACAGGGCAGGAATTGGGCTGGGGGCCTCCCACATGGGAAGCTCACCCCAGTTCAGCTTATGGGTCTGCATGGGCTGGGACCAGGACTCTATCCTCAGACCCTAGGGCTGCAAGGCAAGCGCTCAACCTGCTGAGCCATCCCAGTATCTCCTATTATCTAATAATAACATGGTAAAGTGTGTACATTACTGGAGGCAGCCCTGATTTCTAAACCTGCCTCTGTGGCTTACTAAATATGTGACCTTAGGGAAGTCAGTTAGCCTCCTTAAGCCTTGGTTTCTCCATCACTACACTACAGATCATAGTATGCCTCATAGAGTTGTTATGAGTTTTAAATGAAATAATGTGTATAACATTCATAGGGCAGTGCTTGGCAGAGTGTGTGCTCAGTAAATGTTAGCAAAACTCTCTCCTTCCTTCTTCTTCCACAGCCCACTGCCTTTTGCTTCCAGGGCAACAGGGCAGAGTATATGAAATCAAGGATAATGGTTAGGTCGCAGTACCATATATTGTATATTTGAGAATTAGATTGAGAATTTGAACAGATCCAAAGTACATTTTTTGCTTTGAAGGTAATAATGATGAATCTAAAAGAACAAAAACATGTGATTTCAGGGGAAAAGTGCATGGTGTTTCCTCAAAACTGGAATATAAGTTCTATTGACCTTGGATTTAAAAAGGGAAACTTCAGGATAGCCAGAGTGAATCTATTCCTTCAGTAGCCAGAGGTTGCTTTTCCTTCTGACTTTTTACTGGTCCTTGTTCCTTGTCTATGATTTGAAAAGAGTCATAGGAGAAGAAATTAGGAGGCATTGGTATAACCCAGTGGAGACTGGAATGAGTCTCTTCTGGTGCTTGGAGACTGATTCTTATTTCTGTAAATGATAATGAGACCTAGACCTACCATGGAAGTCCATATAAGAGGAAGAGGAGTCTTTTGAAGGACTCTGCTATAGCAGAAGTTGAATCAATAAGGCTTTTCTTTCCCTGAAGTAAGTCCGTATCTCATTCCTTAAGAACTGCTGAGCAAAGCCATAGGAGTGGCTGCCAAAGCCCAGATGTCATAAAAAAAAAACAAAAACCTAGTACAAGAATTGTTCTCTTTGCTTCAGCATCTTGCTGGAATAATTCATCCCAGATGTCCTGGAACCCTGCTAGTTTTCCAATGTGCTCTTGTGCTTTTTACCGCACCTCCTCCGGAAGCCCAGTGACAACACTCATTGGACTTTCATTGCCAGGAACCCAAATTCTTGGCTTCTTAAGCCTCTGCAAAGAAGTGAAAGCAGAACTGGCCCCATGAGATAGCAGTTAATTACAAGGTTAAATGAGAGCTGCAAAGACCTCAAGTAATATTTTTTTAAATAGAAAACACACAGAAAAATCTCAGATTTGGAAGTAAACTTTGGGTTTACTTAAACTTTTACCTAAAGCACAAATGTACTTCAATTTCAATCATTTACATATCAAATTTTTTCCAAACATGAAAGATTCTAATATGTTTAAGATACAGTCCTTTCAGGAAAACAGACACACATGACCAGATTATAGTTAGTCTGTAGTAAAGCTTTAATAAAAATGCAAACACAGAAGACAAGTAGTAAACTGTGAAACTGAAAATGTGGGTGGAAACTGTGTACAGCTTGGGGACAGGGTGCTGGGTCTTCAAAGAAAAGTAGAATGTCTTCAGGTAGAAAAGAAGCCAGATGGGGCATTTCAAGCAGCATGACCAAAAGCATAGTGACATGGAGATATTTGAGACCTCTGAGAAAGAGCAAGTGGCCTTGAGTGGTGAATAGGAACATGCTGGAGATGAGTTTGGAAAGAAATTGGGGTCAGATTATGGAACGTTATATGTGCCATGCTAAAGACTTTAGAGTTTACTCAGTAGACAGAGGGCAACTATCAAAAAAAGTTTTGAACTGGATCTGATATGATCAGTTTTTGACTTTAAAACATTAACTCTGACAGCAATGAGAGGAAGGATAGATGGGGCCTAAGGAGATGTTATAGTAGGAAGAAGAGTTAGGAGGCAGATGTAACAGTCCAAGGGAGAGACGTTGAGACCCTCAATTATCTAAAGCTACAGTAGAAGGAATGTGGGGAGGAAGGATTGAGAAACCTTTTGGAGTCTGTATTGATAAGATATGGGACCAGTTAGATGAGGTGTAATGGAGGCAGAAGTCAAAGGTGGCTTTGAAGTTTCTAGCTTGGGCAGTTGGGTGAATGGTAGTGCTATTAAGTGAAATAGTATTGGCAAAAGGAAATCATCTTAGAGGATGTCTTGAGATCTGAGGAAGATAATGGTTTCCATTTTGGATGTATTATGTTTGAGAAACCTGGACCAGGAACTCAAGAAGATGATTCTGAAGTTAAGAGAATAGATACGAACTCATGGAATAAGTATATGTGAAATGAGAAGGCTTAGGAAAGAACTATGACGAACACATAATTATTTTGGAGAATCAAAATGGGGCTCAAATTTCAACTTTCCCATTTACATTGACACTTCCTATGTCTTCCTTTCTTCATCTAAAAAATATGAATAATAAGAACTTTTTTTAAGTGCTTTACTTTAATGTATTGCACACAGTAAGCATATGTGAAATGTTAATTATTGTATTATTGTTATTGTACTATCTAGGGGCCATCTAGAAGGAGGAACTGGAAAAAAGAGGAAGTGTCTTTAGAGAATTAGGAGAATCAGGAAAGAGTAGAAAAGAGCTCATGGGAGGATAGAGTTTCAGAGAAGCAGTTGTCAGTATTTTTGTCACAAAAGACATGAAGGGGCAGTTCAAAGAGGAAATGCAAATGGTCAATAAACGCAAAAAAGGATATCCAATATCAATCAGAGTTTAAAAATTCAAAGCATGAAATACCACTTTTAACCTATCATATTTGTGGTAATGAAAAATACAGTTAATACTAACCCAGTTCAAAGGTATTGGGGAGATTAGCCCTCTCAGTACTCTGTTGACAGGACTGTTGGTTGATACTACGTTTTTGGTGGACATTTTGGCAAAAGTTAATAGAATGTTTAAATGCATTATATTCGTTGACTCCAAAATTACACTTCTGGGAATTTGTCTTTTGAAATACTTACACAAATGTGTGTGTGTGTGTGTGTGCGCGCGTGCACACACACTCGCGTACTGTCTGGAAAAATCCAACACTAAGTGCCTCTATTTTTCATATTGCATTACTGGATACTCTCCAGACAGCATATCTATATCTATCTATTTATCTACACACACACACACACACACACACACACACACACACACACTTCCTTGTAGACTTTTTTGTAATAGCAAAACAGTAAAAAGAATTCATATGTCCACCAGTAGAAACACTGGTATGTGTTTATGGTCTATATAATAAGGTCTATGGTCATGAGCATATGGTCATTCAGAGCATGAAGTAGAACTTTGAAGAGTCAAGATAAATATTGCAGATATACTATTTGGGATAAAAACATGAAATATTCATATTAGTGAGTATTATATATTTTATAATCCACAAACATATGAAAATACATAGTTAGTGAATATAATAGTACATCTCTGGGACATGGCAGTATGGGGGACTTCCAACTGTTAATATATTTCTGCTTTATATGTCCTATTTTACTGTGATAAAAAGATAAATTTTTAGGGATACCAGGATAGCTCAACAGCTTGAGTGCTTACCTTGGCAACCACAAGGTCCGGAGATTGGATCCCAGCCATGCAAAACCCATATGCTGAACAGCAGTGCAACTGTTAACCACTGATACCAGCAATGAAAATTCTCACCTCCTATATGGGAGGCCCTAAGTTTGTTTCCTGCCCCACGCAGCCCCACACCTACCTGTGTGAAATGAATGTATGTCACAACTAATGACTTATAACTATGAATATTTCTTTAGGCCCTCCCCACTTCTCTCTGTCTCTGTCTTTCTCATCTTCTCTCAAACAATAAAATAAATATTTTTAAAAAAAAATAAATTTTTAAAAAGAGCATGGCATATACATTAAATATTAAGTGACAGTACAATGTAGTGTTAAGAGAATGGTTGAGAGCAGGGGTATTCAACCTTTTGGCTTCCATGGATCACATTGGAAGGATTGTCTTGGGCCACACATAAAATACACTAACACTAATGATGACTGATGAGTTAAAAAAAGGAATCGCAAAAAAAATTCATAATGTTTTGAAAAAGTTTTTGAATCTGTGTTGGACTGCATTCAAAGCCATCCTGGGCCACATGTGGCCCACGAACCATGAGTTAGATCAGGGATTCCCAACCCCATGCCCGCGGGCGCCATGGGGCCCGCAGCCTGATTTGTGTGCACCCGCCATTATTTGACTGCATCAGAAGTTTTTCATAAACACTAAGTAAAACTATCATTTATTTTTATACATTTGTTAGAATTTTAAAATATTGTTTGAGTATCTACACAGGTTTATTATATTCGTTGGTATGTTTGCGATATCATATGTATAAGTTTTCTCTAGCTTTTGCCTTCGTACATGTCGCGTCTTGTGTAGCCGCTGCGCTCTTTAAACTCTCCTCCCCCCAACCGGGAGACGCCAAGTTGCCATTTTGATTGCGGTTGCTGGACTGATCGGGTCGTGACGGTTAGCTAGGATCACAGTGTTTTGATATATTCGACTTTAAATGAACTAAAAGCGAGGTAGGTAATCTATTATTATGGTGGCAATTTGATATGATATTGTAGTTCTATAACTATTTTTATTTTGATTTTGATTTTTTTAGTCCTAAAATGAGTGGACCAAATAAGAGAAAACGAACCTATAATTTGAACACAGCCTGGGAGGAATCATATTGTATCATTAATTGAAAAGGTAAATGCGTTTGCCTGTTGTGTGGCAGTGGTATTGCAGTGCCGAAAAAACATAATGTTGAACGTCACTTTCAGACAAGTCATACCACTTTTGATACGAATTATCCACTTAAATCTGAAGTAAGAAAGAAAAAAATAAATCAACTAAAATGAAGTTTAACTACTCAACAGACTGTTTTCACTAGACATGTGGAAAAATCTAAAAAGGCAACCATTGCTTTTTTCCAAATTTCTCACATGCTCGCAAAGAAGAAAAAACCTTTCCAGGATGGTGAATTGTTAAAAGAAGCATTTCTGATGGCTGCCGGTTGTTTGTTTGAGGAATATTCTAACAAGCGTGAGATTATGTCGGCGATACAAGACCTACAGTTGTCAAATAACACAGTCACAAGAAGAATACACGCAACTTCAAAAGACTTGCAAACTCAGTTAAAGACTGACTTGGAAATATGTGACT